>BHFT01042768.1:4684-54541 GCA_004320025.1 Laticauda laticaudata
GGGGGGGGGGGGAGACAGTTGCCAGCAGCTGGAGCTGGTTTCTCAATGCAAGAAGGGCCCAAACTTAAATCCGAGGGAAGGCAGCAGGATTGCCAGGGCACCTCTGAACATGAGCCAAGGGCTTCTCTTCCATTGACAAGCCAATAGAATAGTTTTATCTAGGATTATACAGCAGTTAATCATATGCATAAGATTCATTATCAGTATGTAATTAAGAATGTAGAGATTGCACCCAGATGGAATACTGTTATTGTGTATAACGAAATCCAATACATAACCTAGAAAATTGTACAATAACAAGTATTCATATGTGATGTATAACAAAGGAAAAGCACAGTTTTGGGGGGATGGGGAAAAATAGTTTTATCCAAGAGAATTCCAGAAGTTGGAAGGGACTTTGGAGGTCTTCTAGTCCAACCCCCTGCTCAAGCAGGAGACCTATTCTTTCAGACAAATGGTTGTCCAATCTCTTCTTGAAAACCTCCACTGATGGAGACCCCACAACTTCTGGAGGGAAGCTTTTTCACAGATTAATTGTTCTAACTATAAGGAAGTTTCTCCTTAATTCCAGGTTGCTTCTCTCCTTGGTTAGTTTTCATCCATTGTTTCCTGTCCTGCCTTTGGAGAATAGGTGGACCCCCTCTTCTTTGTGGCAGCCCCGCAAATATTCGAACACTGTTTAATTAATCTAATTTAATTATTCACTCCTACTAAGGTTTCACAGCACTGGGTCCTCCTGCTTATTTTTATTATTTGGGAACAGTTTTTATTGTATTGGCTTGGGAACAGCTGTTTTGAATTTTGCATTTGTTTTGAGCTGGTTTGTGACCATTATAAACTGCTTTTTAACTTTCTCTCCAAATAAAAGGAAGCCCTTTTTTCATGTATGGTTGTGGGGCAAGACCAGACTTCCAGTTGTAGGGGCTTCACCCCCAATTTTTAAAGAGGCAACAGATGGGTCCATCTCTCTGGTGTGGCTAGTCCCAGGGAAATATTCACTTCTGGCAAAGGAAATTTACTGCAGCGAAAGAGACCAAAAACAATCCTGTGTGGCCCAAAGCCCTCAATATAGTTCAATCAATGTAGATTTTACAAACTCTGCCACAATCCTTTTAAACTCTTTTTTAAGAAAGTGCTGGATTAATAAACTCCAGTGTTTTTTTTATTCAGACAACCAAACCATTATAGATAATGCTCGATTTACAACGGTTCATTTAGTGTCCCTTCAAAATTACAACTGCATTGGAAAAAGTGGCTTAAGACTGTTTTCACACTTACGACCCCATGAGGTTTCTCTGCCACCTTCCCTGTATACCAGCAATATCCATCTAGGCCAGAGTAACTCAGCCGTCACATGTGCTATTTCTCGGCAGGCGTGTTGGCACGGGAGGTCAGGGATGACACCCCCTTTGTATTGGGGGTGGCGTCAAGAGGAGCAGCTTGGTTGGAGATGCCAGCAGGCTGTTAACTGTCAGGCCCAAGAACAACATGTGGAGTTACCTCTGAGTAATTTCTGTTATTGTTCCTCATCTACATCTTCAATCTTGCCAGACTGAAGTAACTGGTAAAGAGGCTGATGATTTAACCTAGTTGGGTCATAAGACTTCTGCAAGAAAGCCACCAATTTCAGAGAGTACCAAGGACCATACAGTTGTTGTCGTCCTCCTCCTCGTCCTCCTCCTCACAAACCCACTCCCTTCTAGCACTGTGTTACTTAGCTGGGTAATAAAATGTCCGCAAGAAAACCACCAAGCTCAAGAGAGCATCAAGGACCAAGTCTTCCTTCTCCTTCTCTTCCTCTTAGTTGCCTCCTCCTCCTCTCCAGAAATCCCTTTGCCTTCTATATTACCTAGTTGGGCAATGAAACGTCTGCAAGAAAACCACCAAACTCAGAGAGCACCAAGGAGCCTGAAGTAACCATTGGCATAACTCTAGATATATTCTGGAGAACCGTTAGGGAGGACCCGTCTCCACCCTCACACAAGCTATCTCAACTTCACTGCCTCTTCCCCTCTGAAGTGCAGCCCCTCCCTCCTGGGAATCCAGACCATATTCCACCACAGTAACTCTCTTTTCTTAGCCCCTACAGATCTACCCGCCAGGGCCAACGTCTCTGCCAGCCCAGAGACCTCTGTCCAGCCTTCCTGCTTGCTGAAACCCAAGGAACGTGACTCACCAGCACCCCCTCCAGGCCAACCCTCGTCACTGCAGATTGTCCAGCTGGCTCCCTCTCCGTCCTGCCGAAGCCGCCAGCCACATCCCGAACACTCCCCAGGAGAGTTGTTGGGCACAACTCCCTGCCCTTCGATTTCACCCCCTCTGTGGCGCCGACGTGCCCACCTGGACCTGCCTGTCGAGCCCTCTCTGGACATCCTTCAGGCTCAGAGGGAGACGGCCACAGCCATCCGGGAGCTGACCTACACCCTGCGGCAAGGCCTGGAACGGCTCACGGACGTGGTGGCGGCACTGCTGCCCCTCCTGCCAGCTTTGCCAAATGGTCTGCTGACCCCACATGGGGAATACGGTCTTCCCACGGCAGTCCCAGAGGCTGCCCCTCCTCGGGAAGGCGTGCCTGCCAAGTCGGAGTTATCTCCAGGACAGGAAGAGCCCGGGGCTGAAAGGGGGCCATCTCCAAACCGGACCCCTCTGGCACAGAAGCGGAGGAAGGGCATCCCAACTCGGAAACGGAGAGGACGCTGGAAGAATTTGTGAGCATCAGGACAGATGTGTTACCCGCCCCCCCCCGTCTGAAAAGGAAAGACGGGAGGGCTGCTCCCCTGGGATGGCTGTTTCAGTCTTGCCCTCCCACAGAGAGGACAAGCTGGACCCATCTGCTCTACCCCCATTTCCAACGCCAGGGGCCATGGTGGCCGTTCCAAGGGCCACACTCCATGCCAGTTCCCTCTGCTGATTTGTGTGGCCCAAGCATAACTGCAAAATTTTATTTCACGCCCAGTGGGCTGCCACGCACCTCTGCCCACTTCTCCACTGGTGGAATGTGGGTCTTCAATTCCAAAGGGAAAAATTCACAAAAAAAATAGGTAGGGCCACATAGGGCAGGCAGTCCTCGATTTACGATCATAACTGAGCTCAAACTTTCTGTTGCCAAGTGAGAACATTGCTTTGGTGTGCTTTGCCCCACTGTACAACCTCGCTTGCCACAGCTGTGAAGGGAGACGCTGCAAGTGACGTAAGTTAGTAAGGCAGTTGTAAAAGTGAACCTGGCCTCCCCGTGTTGATTTTGCTTCTCAGGAAGTCGCAAAAGGGGATCACGTGACCCAGAAGGGCCCCTGCAACCATCATAAATACGAGCCGGTTGCCAAGCATTCAAATTGTGATCACGTGGCTCGGGGAAATACTGCAATGGTCATGGGGGAAAATGGGCCATTGGTCACTTTTTTCCATGCCTTTGTCACTTCGGTCACTAAACGAACAGTTGTAAGTTGAGAATTCCCTGCAAACTGGCCAGGTGGCTTCGTGCAGGGGTCTGCAACCTGCAGCTCTGGAGCCACATGTGGCTGTTTTGGCTCTCTGCTGCAGCTCCCTGTTGGCTGATCCCATCACCGGCTGGCCCGGGCCCTCCCCTCCCTGTCACTCCTCTCTTGGCCTGAGAAAGTAAGGGCAAGGGATGGAGACTCACTCCATATTCCAGAGCATGTAGTGACAAGGTGGGAGTGAGTGACGTTGAGTTGGCTACACCAACCCAGGTTTTGTGGCTCCCGGTGTTTTCTTTTCTGTGGGAAATGGGTCCAAATGGCTCTTTGAGTATTTAAGGTGGCAGACTCCTGGCTTAGGGCAATCTAGGGCTCCTGCAGTTCTGTTCCCACAATGCAACTATCTTATTTGCTCCATCCAACCCTATGGGGAGCTGGGCCAAGCCCCCTTTAGTCTGCCCCACTGCCAGAAAAGAAACTTTACTTTTGGTGAAGTTTCAGGCCAGGCTGGAAGCCGGAAGCCGGAAGCTCAGCGTAGCATCGTGGAGAAGAAAGCCCGTGGCACTGGATTCCCTCTGGTAGAGGCTCAATAAACTATTTTCCTACGATCATCAGAACTCTCTGGGGGATTTGTTAAGGTCTCACTTGAACACCTGCGACCCATGAGCGGCGAGCAAGGGTAGGGCTGCAAGCAGGGAAGGTGGAGTTCTGCTTTTTGGTGCACTCCTTCTTATCATGCAAAAGGGATAAAACTGGTCATTTTAAGAAATATTCTCTCTCTCTCTCTCACACACACACACACACACAAAGGGGGAGAAATGTTTCATACTACTGGTTTTCCTCATATAGGTAGTCCTCAACTTACAACTGCGACTGAGAGAGAAATTTCCACTGCTCAGTGAGACATTGCATAACCCAACCAGTAACACCATTGGTGCTCAGTATCAGCATCAGTAGCACTGATGGTGTTACCTAGTTTGGTGATGAAATGTCTGGAAGAAAACAACCAAGTTCAAGGAGCAACAAGGACTCCACAGTTGCTGTCCTCCTCCTGCCCCTCTCCCCCCCCCTTCTTCTGCTCTCCACAAATCCCTTCTAGTATTGATGATGTTACCTAGTTGGGTCATGAAACATCTCCAAGAAAATCCCCAAGCTCAGGGCGCCCCAAGGACCCCACCTTTCAACCCCAAGCTCCCAATACTCTCTTCTATTGCAGTTCCTCATTTGCAACGGGGATGCAGTCAGGTTCTGGCCATCTGTTGGGCTGGCTGAGGCTTCTGGAGAAACATCATCTTCTCCCCTCCAGCCATCGGGCACTGCCATGTGGCCATTTTGGCTCAGATGGCAGGACAAATGGGAGCCTCAAATCTATGAAAGGCTCTTTGCAAAGCCCATCCAGGTGTTGCACAGGCTCCATCCATCCCAGTCTCCTGGAAAACCATTAGCTTTGTGAATAAACTATTTGAGTGCTCTTTCCAAAGACCCACAAGGTTGGATGTAAAAAAAAAATTAAACTGGGAAAGAGAAAAATTGGTGGTTGATCACAAATAAAAGGCAACAAGGGATTTTTGCATGGCTGCCTTGATGTCCGGAAGGGAAGTCATGCCTGCTCAAATAACACCTGCCCTCTTTGCACCCCCCATGGGGGTTTCTGGGTACTGCCAACTGGCACCACTCATGCCAATCTTGCAGGATGTAGGGATTTCAGATATTGGGGAGTCTAGGGGAATTCTGGGAGTTGAAGTCCCCAGATCTTCAAACACTGGGTTAAACAATGGGATTTATTCTCTATACACAAACTACATTCTCTTCATTAATCGTTGCAACTCCCTGGCTGAAAGTTAACTCTGGAACTCGCTCTGGCTGGGCAAAAAGGAATGAGGCCCTTTGCCTCTTCCTTGTGGATTTTATGGTGGGTTGTTTTCCCTTCCTTGCCTGTCAAGAACCCACTTAGGAGCACCCCCTAAAGTTGAACTTTGAACTGCAGGGGAAGGGGAGGGTGATTTGCAAAAGAAGAAAAAAAAAAAAACAAAGAGGAAGTCGAACAGTCGGAAATGCACCACAGCCCAACATCCGGGCTTTCAAGCCGCTTTGCCAAGTGGGTAATGTATTTTCCTTTTCCTTGACACTGAAAAGCCCAGTTAACTCTTTCTTGGATCTTGGATATGCTGTGTAGGAAAGGCAGGTACAGCTTTTGGAGGGGCAGCAGAGACATCCTGAGCCTCGGAACCTTCACCTGCACCCCAAAAAGCAGTGGAGGCAGGACCACCCATGATAAAAGTTGAGAATTAAATGTCTGATTTACAGGGAAAGTGGTTATCTGAATCGGTCCTCCTGCTATGGTTGAGGAACAATATTTGGGCATCTGGAATGTGATGGCGAAGGCAGGAAAGGGAGAAAGTGGGAGATTCTCAGTTCCTGGGGAAAAGAAACTATTTTAATATTGACACCCCAAATACATTTATTTCTGTTATTTATTAAATTAGTTGGCTGCCCATCTCACCATGAGACTTACCTGCTTTAATCAATATAGCTTTGGGACCAAAAGTGCACATCTGCGGAAGATGGACAGGGGTGCAATGATATTATGGGATGCTGCTAGTTGTCCACTTGATCCTCCCTGTGGGATGGCTTCTGCTTCCATCATCCCTGGCTAATGCAGCGATTGGACTAAACCTCTATGCAACACTCAGGCAGCATTAGAGTTGGGCAGCCCACTCCTACCACCCTCTTAAGGGGTCCCTACACTTTGGCCACTTTAAGACTTGTGGACTTCAACTCCCAGAATCCCCCAGCCAGCCAGATAGCAGCATGTCTGCTAGGGAATTCTGGGAGTTGAAGTCCACAAGTCTTAAAAAGGGGCCAGGTTTGGAGACGCCCTGTTTTAGTGCAACCGGCCATCCAAGCACCTCTTTTTCTCTTTGAGATCATCCCGATTCCCTGTGCCATGCCTTGGGAAAGATGGGAACTGTAGTCCCTCAGCATTGTGAGACATCTGGCTGAGCGAGGCTCCAAAGCCATCCTCGATTTTGCAAAGCCTCCGCAATCCGCCCGGGACAGCCGCACCTCTGCTGCCATCAAGACCGCAGCGGGGCCAGGTTGCCTTTAAGAGCCCCCCCTCCCCAGCGCAAACCCAGACTGCTTCCTTCCAGTTCCAGGACTCCATCTCCCGACAGGCTTCGCGAGGGACTTATGTAAGTTTCTCCATGTAGGAGGGCAGGCGAGAGAGGGGATTTCCCCCCCCTTTTTTTTCCTCCCTCTTCGCCTCGTCTGCCTGCCTGCCTGCCTGCCTCCTTCCCCCGCCCCGCACGAAACCGCTTCCCAGGCGCGCGGCCCAGCTTCCCCCCCCCCTTGCCGGGCCGGTTGTTTCGGCGGCGTTTCGGCGTCGGGGGGTCCCGGCGCAGGCAGGCGGGGCGGGCGGGCGGGCGGCGGCCAAGATGTCTTCGGTGCAGGCGTCCCGCAGACAATGGTGCTACTTGTGCGACCTGCCCAAGATGCCGTGGGCCATGATCTGGGACTTCAGCGAGGCCGTCTGCCGGGGCTGCGTCAACTTCGAGGGCGCCGATCGCATCGAGCTGCTGATCGAGACGGCGCGGCAGCTCAAGCGCAGCCACGCCATGCCCGAGGGCCGATCGCCGGGGCCGCCGGGCGCCAAGCAGGCCAAGGACGGCGGAGGAGGGACCGGGCTGGAGCGCTACGAGCGAGCCCGCCTGGCCGGCCCCGACTACGCGCTCAGCCCGCGCTTGCCCAACGGCCTGGCCCGCGGCGGCGAGGAGGTAGGCGGCGGCGAAGGCAGCCGGCAGAGCCCGACGGCCAGGCGCGCTCTCGTGGGTCCTGCGCCGCCCGGGCTGGTGCCTCCGCCGGGGCTGATGCTGGCGGCGGCCGTGCGTCCCGCGCCGGGCCCGCTGCCTCTGGCCTCGCCGCTGCTGGGCGAGCTCGCCAAGCCGGCGTCGCGGGCGGGCTACGAGTACGAGAAGGAGAAGGCGCGGCACAGCGAGTGCCTGGCCGAGCTGAACGAGGCCATGCGGGCCCGCGCCGAGGAGTGGCACGGCAAGCCCAAGCCGGTGCGGGAGCAGCTGCTGGCGCTGTGCGGCTGCGCCCCCTTCACGGTGCGCTTCAAGAAGGACCACTCGCTCACCGGGCGCATCTTCGCCTTCGACGCCGCCGCCCGGCCGGGCTACGAGTACGAGCTGAAGCTCTTCGCCGAGTACCCGTGCGGCTCGGGCAACGTCTTCGCCGGCGTGCTGGCCGTGGCCAAGCAGATGTTCCAGGACTGCCTGAAGGAGCCCGGCAAGGTGCTGTCGTCGGGCTACAAGTACCTGGAGTACGAGAAGCGGCACGGCTCGGGCGACTGGCGCCTCCTGGCCGAGCTCTTCACCGAGGCAGTGCGCTACTTCCGCGAGCCGCCGGCGCCCGACGCGCTGCCCCAGCAGTTCCTGGACGGCTCCTCGGCCGCCGGGCCGCCCAACGTGCTGCTGCGGGCCGCCCCACCCGCCCGTCCAGGCTTGAGGCGCCGCAAGGCTTCCCCGGAGCCCGAGGGGGGGGACCTGGCAGCCGGGAAGCTGACGGGCGAGGAGCAGCTGCAGCAGCAGCGCCAGCACTGGCTGCCTCCGGGCTCCTCGGCCGGGCTGTACCCGCCCCCGGGCCTGGCTCACCTGCCTGCCCAAGCTGGCCTGCCGGAGGGCTCCCTGCGCAACGACCCCTCGCCCATCACGGCCCTGAAGAACGTGGCCGACACGCTGGGTGGCAAGGAGCTCAACCCCGTGCACTCCACCACCACCCGGCAGAACAGCACCAGCCCGGCCTCGCCAGCTGCCTCGGGACCCCACCGCCTGATGCCCCGCAACGGAGATCCGGGCCAAGCGGCCACCACCACCACCTCTTCTTCTTCCTCCTCCTCCTCCTCGTCTTCGTCCTCCGGAGCCCACTCTTCTGGGGCGGCCGAGCCCAGCGGCACCCAGAGCGCCCCCGATTCCTCAGGGGGTGCCAGCAGCGCCCCGCTCTGCTGCACCATCTGCCACGAGCGGCTGGAGGACACCCACTTCGTGCAGTGTCCGTCAGTGCCGGGCCACAAATTCTGCTTCCCCTGTTCGCGGGATTTCATTAAAGCCCAAGGAGCCACCGGCGAGGTCTATTGCCCCAGCGGGGAGAAGTGCCCCTTGGTGGGCTCCAACGTGCCCTGGGCCTTCATGCAGGGCGAGATCGCCACCATCCTCGCGGGGGATGTCAAAGTAAAAAAGGAACGTGATCCTTGAAGGCGGCGGAGAGGAGCAGCTATGATCTGGGACGGTGTGCCACGGGACGCCCCCTACCCACTTTGGCTCCTGTGGTCAGGGCAGGGACTGGAGTAACTTATTGCCTCTCTGACATCCTCTGCCACCCGCTGCAGACTTGGGGGGCCTGTATATAATTCTATTTTTTAAATCCTATTTCCATAGCCAGCTTATATCTGAAGTCACATCTACGTAACCTATTAAAGTGGGAGGGGTGGGCGTGGGGTGGGCGGGTTGACTACTCACTTGCGGGATGGGGACACTGAAATGCGAGCTTGACAAGCTCGGCAGATGCGTTTCTAAAATTTCAGACATTTCTTGGCGCATCCTGCTCACCACGAAGAGGCTGCAGCCAACTTTGCTCCAATGTCTTGATGTTTGACTCCTTCCTGAACCAAACACTTTCCCAGCCCCTCATCGGTCCCTTAGGTGCTACTTAATCCTGGTTGCAGCTTCACTTTCTCACATCCCCCCATTCCACTGCATTTGGAGGCCTCCTCCCCGTTGGGCAGTTGGTCTCTGTACATGTCGTTCTCACGGCCTGGCCATCACAGCCCGTCACTGGACACCATTCTGAATCTGTGCACCTTTGTTGGGAAGTTCAGAAGTTGGCTGCATGGATCCAGGGAAGGGAAGGGAAGGAGGCATGCTTTGTGGGAATGGTTAGGGTGGGGGGGAAAGGAGAAAGAGGGTCTGGGAAATTAGGGGGAAGCAATGTGGCAGGAGGGAGAGAAGGATGGAAAAAGTGCCTCGCGTGTTGATCTTCAGTTAGGCGGTGAGGAAGGGGTATTTTTCATACCAAAAGACTAAGCATGCACGCCAAAAATAAGGGTTTCTTTCTTTCTTTTGTTAAAATGCTTAATTTGTCAGGTGGAAGAGAGGAGAGAAGGTCCCAGAAAGGGCAGGATTGAGAGGGGTGTGCGGAGGGAAACACCGACTATGGACCCAATCTGCTGCAATTTTCTTTCTGCTGCACCAGCTCTCTTGAAGGAATAAGAACAGGGAATACATCTTCAGGTGTATTCATATCTTAAAGATGAGCTGGGCTTCCACACCATTCTCCTCAGCCAGCTGAGGCTGGGAATAATGGGCATAGGGGGTCAGGTTGGATGGGAAGACTGCTCTGGGGTGCTGTGGGTTTTATCCTTGCTCAGGATGCCCCACCCAGCCAAGTTCACTTCTGCTTTCTCACATCCTCCAGAGCAGGGTCTCCAACCTTGGCAACTTTAAGACTTGTGGACTTCAACTCCCAGAATTCCTCAGCCAGCAAGTCTTAAAGTTGCCAAGGTTGGAAACCCCTGCTCCAGAGGAATCCTATGACAGAGAAGAATCTCCTGGGTCTGTTGGTTTCCTGGCTCTTAACAGATAGGGAAAAAAAAATCAAATTCTTAATTAAAGAAGGGAGGCCATAAATCTATAAAGGGGAGAGGTGAGGAATGGCACATTCAGTGTGATGGGATTTGGAGGTGCAGGGGACTAAAATACCGGCACCACCCCATAACCTCTGGTGTGTGTGTGTGTGCGTGCGTGTGGTTCCACATGTTTCACTTGTTGGTGGTTCTGCCGACTTTGATGTGTGTTTGTGTTGCAACGGGGGTGGGGGGGTGGGGGAAGAGGTTATGCTGGAGAAGATGTGGGGATAAGATTCCCACATTGAAAACTTTGGGGAGAGGGGGAGAGAGAGAAGGTTAAATTTGTTTTTGTATTTTCTTTTACTTGTCTCTGTCAATAAACTTGGTTATCTTTTTTTTTTTTTCCATGGATTCCCTCTCCTTCTCCGGTATTGTGTGTCTGTGAATGAACTGACACACACAAACACACCAACTTTGCTGGCCATCTGAAGTTGCCCTTTATCTAGTTTGTTCTCCCCACAGATTTGTCAGGAAAGTTATGGCAGGGGCTACAGTGATGGGCCTCTGGTCTCTCACATTTCATGGACAATGCCTGAGCCCAGAAGGGATAGATGGTGGTGCCACCTAAACAGGAGTCCTGTCATAAGGACATTCATTGTTTTCTCATAAAGGCCATGTCAGCAGCAAAAGAGACAGTTGTTGACAATCAACAATCTCACATAGCATCAGCAAGAGCAAAGGGTAAAGATGTAGGAGAATTATAAAATAACAGTTAGAAGGGACCTTGGAGGTCTTCTACTCCAACCCCCGATCAAGCAGGAGACCCGTGCTGGCTGGCTGGGGAATTCCAGGAGTTGAAATCCACAACTCTTGGTTGCCAAGATTGGACACTCTTTCCTTACTGTATTACGGACAAATGGCCTTCCAGTCTTTTCTTGAAGACCTTCAGTGATGGAGCCCTCACAACTTCTGAAGGCAAGTTGTTTCACTGATTATAATTCTTCACACTGTCAGGAAATTTTTCCTTAGTTTTAGGTTGGATTTCTCCTGGATTCATTTCCATCCTTTGCTTCTTGTTTTGCCCTCAGGTGTTTTGGAGAATAGGATGACCCCACCCCTTCCTTGTGGTAGCACCTCAAATATTGGAACTCGTATTTGAGTTCATGTCATCCCTTGTCCTTCTCTTTGTTAGACCAGACATTCCCAATTCCCGCAACTATTCATCTAGAACAATTTATGAGTTGTCAAACTGGAAGACCAGCTACCCAAAGCTCCCCTAAAAAGGGAGAACCAGCTCATGAAACTGATGCTCATCATGTTATTCAACATCAGCTCTGCTGCAAGGTGACCTCCCACCAAGAAGTGGCTTCACCAGCTCGGACTGCCAAAAGCAGCAGTCTGAAAAGACAATTTACTCAACAGTTGGAGGAAGAACCAGGGGTCTTCTCCCAGCCTACTTGCTCGTCCACCTCCATGGATCAGCTGAAGCCTGGGCAGATGTGGAGCATGTGGGAAACAGTTCCTTCTCATCACTCCTTGGCAATCCAGGATCTATAGCAGGGGTCTCCAAATATTTGGCCACTTTAAGACTCGTCAACTTCAACTCCCAGAATTCCACAGCAATCCTGGGAGTTGGTCAACAAATCTTAGTCTTGTGGAATCATTCTCTGGCTTATGTGGTAGAAGGAGAGTCAGTAGAAGGGACTCCAGGAAAGCCCAAAATATGAATGGCACCAGATTCTGTGATAAACACACTTTATTAAAAGGCAGCAACTCACTTTGTGAAGTTGTGTCACGATACACATCAATAAGGGGAAGGAGTTTGACCCATGGTGATAGCCAACATCTTTCCTTTTTTACCTCTTCCTGGGGATGCCCTCTATATTGAGCAGTTTGCAGTAGAGCAAGTCCTCGGCAACCACAGTGAAGTCCCAAATTTCCTTTGCTAAGCAAGACAGTTGTTAAATGAATTTTGTTCCATTTTACTATCTTTCTTGCCACAGTTATTAAGTGGATCATTGCAGTTTGTAAATTAGGAACATGATCATTAAATGAATCTGGCTTCCCTGTTGACTTGTCAGAAGGTGGCAAAATGGGATCGCATGTCCCTAGGACACTGCACTCATCATAAATAGGAATCAGTTGCCAAGTGTCCAAATTTTAATTAAGAAATCATGGAGATGCTGCAACAGTCATAAGTGTAAAAAATGATCATAAATCATTTTTTCAGTGCCATTGTAACTTCAAACAGACACGAAACAAATGGTAATAAGTCCAATCTCTTCTTAAAAACCTCCAGTGTTGGAACATACACAACGTCTGGAGGCAAGCCAGTCCGCTGGTTAATTGTTCTTTCCGTTAGGAAATTTCTCCATAGTTCTAGGGTGGATCCCTCCTTCATTAGTTTCCATCCGTTACTTCTGCTTTGGAAGAATAGGTGGATCCCCTCTTCTTTGGCAGCCCCTCTAATACTGGAAGGCTGTTATCAGGTACCACTAATCCTCCTCTTCCTTAGACCAGACATAGCCAATATGTCCCTGCTTGGTGTGCTGTAGAAATACGGTATGTCCAATGTGAAATAAATTTAATACATCTGTTAGGATGCAATGCTTTTGTCATCACCAAGCTGTCTAGTGGCCGGATACAAAACAGTAGCCAGATGTTCCTCTTAATAGAGGTTGCCACTCCATAAAATTCAACCAAGCCTTGGTTGTGACTTGGCCATTTAGCCAGCCGCTTTCTTGCAGCAGTGTCCCTTCCACCAGGTGGCAGAGGGACCTGGTTTCCTTGGCTTGCCAATGCCAGATAAGTAGAGAGTGCAGTAACTTTTTAACTGTCAACCAGCAGGAGGAGTGTTGGGATAAAGAGGTGGCTTTATAAAGACTCAGACCTGTCCAGGTGACAGCCCTTCAGATACTGGGAGACGACCTCGGGACAACTAGCAGTCCAGGTTTCGACTGACACAAACAGCTTGCACATCCCAAAGGCAGCCCCCTGGAAGTCCTACTGGACCTTGGGTCCCAAAACTGGATGGATCGTCCTATAATCATGGAAACCTGTTGACTCTTCTGAATTCTGGGCATCTTGAGTTTTTGGCCCCCAAAGTGCCACACTTTGGAAAAAGGGGAAGGCAGATCATTCCGAGATCATTCTTTCTTTTGGTCTGTGGGTTTAGGCTGAGTTTCAAAACGAACGCATTTGGGGGGCAGAAGAGAAGCATTAAAATAAAGCATTAAACTTCCCCAAGAAACCAATTTGAGGATTTCCCACTCTCCTTGATATTTTAAGCACGGACAAGCCATTATTTTTCCTCTCCGGGATTTTGGAATGCTGGGCTCGGTCAAAATGGAATCGCACGACATCTCCGAGTGGACCTCGTACTACAACGAACCCACAGAGGTACGTGGAGTGGGAAGAGGGGTTGGGTTAACAAGAAGTTATATGCAAGGAAACTGGGTGGTTTCGGGAAAAGAAGAGTTCTGTGCTTCCTTTGTGGTTAGGATGCGTGTGTAGAAAATAATGGCAGGGTCCTGAGATGAGATTTAATAGAAAAAGTAGGAAAACCTACAAAATACTACAAACAGCAAGATGGTCTTTTTTGCCCAGGGGAGAAAACTAAACTAAACTAAACTAAACTAAACTAAACTAAACTAAACTAAACTAAACTAAACTAAACTAAACTAAACAATTTACGATACACTTTAAACTAAAATAGACCGATCACATAAGCTGGTTGAGTTTTGCATTATTATTATCATTATTATGGCATAACAGAAGTTTGCTAATGCAAAGGAAAAAGAATTATAACTTAGAGCACAGTTCAATGACATTTAAGCTAAGAAGCTAAGATCCATTAATCCTAAGAAGTCCTTGTTCCAAAAGTGATAAATTAGGTATCTGCAGAAAATTCAGAATCAAATCATTTTTCATTATTTATAAATTGCTCAAGTCTGGAAATTCCACTCAGCTCCCACAAATGAAAGAAGTCGCTTATAATTTTATTTTTTTTAAAAGTATTATTTCTTCGGCATTACACCTAATAAACATTCTTAAAATAAACCAGTAACTTTGTAAATAAAAAAGAATTCAAACCATCTTAATAATTTTCATTCTGATAATTCTCTCAATTGGGTCTCTTGCCAAATGACTTTCAGATTTCCCCCAAACCTTGACAGAATTGTTGGATTATAGTTCCCATCACTCCCAACCCAATGCCTGGGATAAAAGAGTTGCACTTCAAACCAACTTGGCGACCAATTGGTACCAGCACTGCTTTATTTTAAATCCTCATCAACCCCATCATATTCAACTGAAGGAATAAAACCCAATTCCTTTTCCATGGTGGCCATTTTTGTTATAATTAATGAGAGCTTCTTAAAAAGCTGAGATGATTGTTTACGACAATGAAAACTGCACTTATAAAAACTTACAAGAAAAGGGACATCTTTCTTGCCCTTCTTTTAATTATTTTATTAAATAAGCAAATGTAATCAGCCTCGTAATGCACCAATTTTGAAGGGTTCGGTTTACCACTACCTAATTATGAGAATTTGCAATGCCAGTTTCCAAAACAGCTCCATAAACTGGCACTGTGGAGGGAGGGGAATTTGCTGGTCAGAGGGTAGGTGGTGGATTGACTGCCACCCTGTCTGATTTCATACACACCCTTTCGGGAAATCATCTGGCTGTTTCTTTGATATTTCCATGCTGCTCATGTTCAGCTACCAATCCAACTACCATCTGCACATGTTTGCCACCTGAAGAATGTGCTTTTGTACCAGAGCTGCCTGTCTCGCCAACAATTTCTAATTCCTCTCCTTGCAGTTCTTGGCCATCAACTCTCTCCAAATTCATCCATTCTGGCCTTAATCCCTTCTGCAACTAAGTAAGTCAACGGAAGTTTCTGAAAAGATTAAGGCAGCAACTGAAATTCACACGCATTTACCTGTGGTAGCACCCTGCTGATCATAGTGGAAGTAAATGCAGATTAAAGCTCAATCTTTCTCTGTACCTCAATAACTCAAGGATGAGCAAGAAATTCCAGGCTGGCAAAAGGAAATCTTTTTTGTGTTGCAAAATTAAGTCAAGGAGCTTTCCAACACCGAATTTCAGCCAATCTTCACTGTTGGATCGGTTGGTTGCACAGAGATTCTTAAATTTCCTTTGGAGGCATGGAACTCTGACCAAATTTATTTTCACTAGGAAATCAATTTCTGGCAGCAGAAAGGATTTGATGGTCAGAAATAGTGAGTGGGAGAACACTTTTTCAGATATCACCTCATGTTTTTAACCAATCTCTGCAAATAAGAGATCCTTTAACAACACTGGAAGAGTCAGGGGTGGCACAGTGTGGATAAATAGCACTTGATCCCTTCCTTAATTAATGAAAAAAGCTTTTTTAAAAATGTTCAAATTCTGTATCGTCAGTAAGTTAGCCCAAACTTAATGGAGATGATAATAATAATAATAGTAAGTACAAATAAAGGATAATATTCGTAGCTCAAGATTGAAATGAGGGGTCCTTGGTGTTCTTTGAGTTTGCTTGTTTTCTTGCAGACGTTTCGTTACCAACTAGGTAACATTTTCAGTGCTAGACGAGAGGGAGAGGGAGTTAACCTAGCATTGATGGTGTTGGCTAGTTTAGGTAATGAAACATCTGAAAGAAAACAAGCAAGAAAGCACCATGGATGCTTCATAATAGTAAGTATTATCATAGTATATTTTAATATTAAAATAATACACTTTTCTAAAAGAAAAGAAATAACAAACCTCACAAACAAAAGCCTGCTCATAGGTATACAAACTAAAGTCTGCCTGATTATTAGGCTGGGAAGGAGGAGACCCAGCAATGCTAAAGAAAGAGCGGTAAAACCTTGCCAATCCTCCACTCGGCTTGAACGTGTGAATACGCCTTGTTTGAGCTGAGAGGTTCTCAAACCTCAAAAGATTGGCTTGAGGAAGATCACGTCAACTGACTTGTCCATGCCTGCAGGTTATTGTTTGGAGTTCAATAAGTACTGCAAAGGGATGGGTCCATGTGAATCCGCAGAAGCCACCAGTTATGCAGGAAGACAGTTTTTGGCCTCATTTGCAAGAGATCTGGGTTCCATGACTGATTTATTAGATTCAGAAGGTCATTCAGCCCCTAAACACGTAATCCACTGAATCACTCGTGATTTCAGCCGCTACAAAACGGCACCACTATTTTCCACCAATGGAAGCAGGAATCACCCACTCAGAGGACAGCCCTCGAAGCGTTCCCCACCAGTGGGCTCAAACCATGATTTGTTTCCTATGATTTGCTGAACAAACCACACTTGAGAATAATTGTAAAGAACGATGAGTTAGTACAGGTAGCCCTTACAACCATTTATTTAGTATCATTCAAAGCTACAACAGCACTGGAAAAAGTGACTTATGAGCATTTTTCAGACTTATGACTGTTGCAGCATCCCCATGATCATGTAATCACAATTCAGGTGCTTGGTAATTGTCTCGTATTTATGACAGCTGCAGAAACCTGGGGTCACATGATCCCCTTTTGCGACCTTCTGACAAGCAAAGTTAAAGGGGAAGCCAGGTGCACTTAACAACCATGTTACTAACTTAACAAGTGCAGTGATCCCCTTAACAGCCGAAGCAAAAGAGGTCATAAAATGGAGCAACATTCACTTTAACAAATTGTGGGCTCAGTTGTGGTCTTCAGTCATGGGCTCTCTGCAGATTAAAGGCCAAACTAACCAATTATAGGACTCTTGATTATATGCAGGTCCAGTCACTGAGTTGCAGGATGCCTCCCTCCTTTCCTCATGCTACATCATGGTTTTAACCTTGTTTGTTGCAAATGTAACCGCTCTATGCCCAAAACAGCCGAAACATGTAATGACATTTTTTTGAACATGTTTTTTATGGTGTTGCTGTGAACCAACCAGGGTTTGGGCATATAAGACAGGCTGCCATATCAGTTGCATGAGTCAATAAATTGCTTAATGTGTATTGTGAACTGCAAGGTTGTTTTTTGGTCTTGGGGACAAAACACCAGTGGGAGGCTTTGAGAGATAAATAACTGCCCGTCACAGTGGGCTATCGTTCCCAAAGAGCAAGAAATCAGTCCATGGAGAAATTGGTGGCCTTGGATTTTGCATGCCAAACAGGATGTTAATCCTGACAACCTGATTGCTTTCCTAACAATCACTTAGAATTTCAGAATTACAGAGTTGAAAGGGACCTTAAAGGTCTTCTAGTCCAATCCCCTGCTCAAGTAGAAGACCCTTCTACTGTCTCAAGTAGAAGACATTTCAGACAAGTGGTTGTCAATCTCTTCTTAAAAACTTCCATTGATGGAGCACCTACAAGTTCTGGAGGCAAACCGTTTTAAACCGTGTCTTTGAAGGTCTCCAGGTTCGGAAAGACACCTCAAACACTAACGGAACTCAAAGGCTGCTTCCTAATCTTCCCATTCTTTTCTGCTAAACCAGAGGTCCCCAAAGTGGGCCACTTTAAGACTTGTGGACCAACTCCATGGCTGGCTGAGGAATTCCTGGAGTTGAAGTCCACAAGTGGCCAAGTCTGGAGACCCCTGTGCTGAACTATCTTCTGTTTTCTTTCTTTTTTTTAACCACCTTGGAAGCTGCGGACTTAACATCAAGCATCACCCCCATATTTTTTTCTGTTCTCATCTTTCATTTTATTTCTTTTGCCTGTTGGAAGGGAGATCCTTAGAAACTATGGGTTGCCCAATCTGCATTCAGGGGTTGTGTCAGTAGTTGGCTTCTGGAGGCACACAAAACCAAGGAGAATATCACTTCCACTGCAGATATCTTAGTAGCTTTGCAGGGCCACCCTCACTGGGCAGCCTTTAACCCCAGAGAGTCTATTTATTTCCCTCTTATTTCCTTCTGAGACATGTAGAAGAGACCACAAAGCCTATAAGGCATCATAAGTCATCTGGAAACTTCAGTAAACCCACCCCTGCCATTCTTTTCACTCCTTCCTTATTTATTAATACTAAATTTGGTTCTCCCAGTGGACCACTCACCAGAGGTGGCCTTCAGCAGGTTCTGACCAGTTTGGGAGAACCGGTAGCAGAAGTTTTGAGTAGTTCGGAGAACCGGCAAATCCCACCTCTGACTGGAGATTTTACAGTATCCTTCCCCTACCACACCCACCAAGCCATGCCCACAGAACCGGTAATAAAAAAAAAATTGAATCCCACCACTGCCACTCACCCACAATGAGGAAGGGGCCCAGGAGCAGGAGGGAAACCATGACATTGTGAGGATTGTGGTGGATGAGAAGGAAGCCCCAAAGGGAGAGCAATCAATCAATTCTACTTTGGGGACAAGAAAATGGTATGGAATGGAATCACCTGGAAAAGAGTATTGGTGACTGTTCCAAACAGCAGAAATCCTTGCTGCAACCATCTTGAGTTCTCTTGTTGGTATACTAATATTCTTTTGTTTACAGATATTCTAGTTAATATTCTATTTGATGAGAATCACAATAATAACTCAATAAGTGAAAAAAAAAGCCAAATCCAGTTTGAACATCTGGGTAACTGTACAATGAAACACAATAATCATAATAAAAGTGATCTTACATGAATTAATTACATTTATTGACAAAATACCCATCCCACTGTGTGTGTGTTCATATATATGTATATGTATGTATGTGTGTGTGTATATATATAGAAAGATATAGATATAGATAGATATAGATATACCTATATACCTACACATAGGTATATAGGTATATCTGTCAACACGGACTTGGTGTTGCAAACTCTCAGAATTAGGTAGCTGTAAACTGAGCCCAGAGACCTTCAAAATCATGCACTACAAGGCTGATTATATTTAATACATACACACACACACACACACACACACACACACACACACATTTAGGTATTATTCCTTTTCTTCTTTCATTTCTTTCTTCTTCCTGTTTGAACAAGCAAAGCACAAAAACTAAGCGCAAGGATAAAAACCACCCCAAGTATTAACACGATGAAAGCCCCCAAAGAGAAGGAAGAAGGAAACAGATTTAGCCTAAAAGGCTGGCTCCTTCTGCCCTGCTTCTCAGCAGCCTGTCCGTAAAGAATGGCCATATTTTACCGGACACCCTACAATGTCTGCCTTGTTGGAGGATGCTGAAGTCTTTCTTGATTCATTTCCTCGTTCAGGTCACTGGTTTGGGGAAGGTGGCGTTTTCAGATTTCCCCCAAGGAAAACAAGCGCACCAAATGAACTCCAGCCCCACCCCAACCCTCTGCAGGCAGGGCTGGCCAGGAAGCTGCCCTGCCGTGAATATCCCTTTGTCCAGGGAGTCCATGCAAAAGAAGGGACCTCGTGTAGCCGGAAGAGGAACTGGGGCCAAAGGAGGGAGAGAAACGGCATGGGGTCAATCACTTCATCAGATTTCTTTTAATTCGGCCGTTGAGATCAAATAGCCCAGGTTGCGACATTACAGGTCAGGGTGCCGTTGCTCAATGACAGTCACCCGTGATCTGGCTAATCTAATTCAGGTTGCCCGAACTGGAAAAGTTTCCTCCATGCCAAAGCTGCCCGCTTTGATATAAATAAACACGAAGGGAAAAATCAGACCATAGGCTGACCAAGGAAGATTTAGCTGGCTTTCTCTTTGACTGAAATATTTAGAGTTCTCATCAAAGATCCCATTCCGCACCCTCCTTCCCCAGCTTTTCATCGCAACCCGTATTTTTATTGAATGTAAATATCCTTTTTATGGCTTTATTGATTTGATTTAGCCGCCTAGAGTCTCCTCGTGGTAAGATGGGCTATAAACAAATTTAACAAATAAAATGAAATGAAACAAATACATCAGACCTAAGTAGAGGCACACGAAAGACAACACTGTGAAAAGGAAACAGATTTAAAAGAGGTAGTCCTCGACCTGTGGCCACAGTGGAGCCCAAAATTTCCATTGCTAAGCAAAACAGTTGCTAAATGAATTTTGCCCCCATTTCCCTACTTTTCTTGCCACAGTTTTTAAGTGAATCACTGAAGTTTCTAAGTTAGTAACACGGTTGTTAAGTGAATCTAGCTTTTCTTGTCAGCAGGTCGCAAAAACGGGTCACATGACCCTGGGACACTGCAACCATCATAAATACAAATCAGTTGGCAAGCATCTGAATTTTGATCATGTGGCTGTAGGGATGCCACAACAGTCATGTGAAAAATGGCCATACGTTACTTTTCTCAGCGCTGTTCCAGTAACTAACTGTCACTAAACAAACGTTGTAAGTCAAAGACTAGCTGTATTATCAGGTTTTGTTAAGTAGGAGCACTTCACCAATATAGCTACTACCCAGATTAAACACCCACCTCCTTAACTTTCAGCACCACTCTTAGAATTACAATCCTGATCCACCAAAAACCATCGTAGGCTGCCATTTCTGCCTGGTATGAGCTTCATTTATGAAAGAAACCAATTAAAACTTGCAGGCCTACAAAAATCCGTTTAATATAGTGCTTGGGCTAAAGATATTGGCGTTACATGGTGGGAAAATGAGGCTCTGGTGGTTCATATCATCTGCCTTGTAGATTAATAATATATGTTTATTATCTTGGGAAGATTTTACAATTGGGGCTTTTTCTGTAAACCGCTGGAAAGATTCAGATTAATCAGTAACTTTGGCACTTTGGTGTAACTCTGAATTCACAACAGCTTCGTTCTCGTTGCTGAGGTTCTTTTGTGGAACATTTTAAGTTTGCAGCTATGAAATTCACTGACCAAGAGAGTGGGAAAATTTTACTGAGCCTCTACTGAGCCAAGAGTTGGAAATAAATAGCACAAAGGCACACATTACTTGGCTTTACATTTCATTGACTTTTCATCAAAATTAAGCACCATTAATATTATGCTCCTATGAATTACTTCCCCTTTCTGTCCCATTAAAAACTGATTATGGTAGTGAAGTGCTGGACTGGCATTGAAGAGAATCAGATTGATGCCCTCTCCCCTAAAATTCTGGGCCTGTTGTTCTCTCTCAGCTCAAACTATCATATGAGGTTCCTGTTTCAGTTATAAAATTGGGGAGAAAAGGTTATAAATCCAATAAACAAGAGGATAAGTAAAATGTTCCATGGAGCCTCTGGAAATTATGAGTGCTCCAACCCTGGAGGCTTTTAAGAAGACACTGGACAGCCATTTGTCCGAAATAGTATAGAACAGGAGGTTTGAGGAGGGGGTTGGATTAGAAGATTGCCCCATTTTATAACCATTCTTGCCACAGTTGTTAAGTGAATCATTTCATGTGTTTAGGAATGCAGTTGTTAAGTGAATCCGGCTACCCCGTTGACTTTGCTGCTCAGACGGTCATAAAAGGGGATCAAGACACTGCAATTGCCATAAATATGAGTGAACTGCCAATTGTCTGGATTTTGGTCATGTGATCATGGCATGCTGCAACGGTTGTAAGTGTGAAAAATGGTCATAAGTCATTTTTTTTCATTGCTGTTGTAACTTCAAGCAGTCCCTAAATGAACAGTTGTTAAGTTGAGGATACTATCTGTATTATCCGAACTGTTTTAATTGTTTAGACCTGAAAACTGGGTTCTGCTCCAAACGAAAGAACTATCACATGAGGAAGCTCAAGGAGGGATTGAGAACCGCCAAGCCAAAGGCCGTACTATTTTGCCCCGGGCCTCAGGATGGGCAGCTATTATTGCTCAGGAGAGAAACTGCTCATTGTGTGTATACTTCATAACTCCAGGATAAGAATGATCACCTCCCCACGGAAGACAGGGCCAGGCTGAGCTTACGTGCAAACACACCTGCACAATAAAAAAAGAGTGTGTGGCCCACACCCAAGGTGACGAAGCCTTATGGACGTGAACTGCACACAGCCTTAGATAGGAGCTGAAGGGGCGGACCAGGAAAATGCTGGGAGTCTTAACAAAGGTTATTTCAGAAAGAGGCCCCTTTAAAATGTATTACAGTCCTTGATTTACAACAGTTCCTTTAGTGACAGGTTCAAAGCGGAAAAAAGTGACTCAGGACCTTTTTTTCACACTTACAACCGATGCAGCAGGGGTCACATGGTCAAAATTCAGAGGCTTGGCAACAGGTTCATATTTATTACTATTGCTGCGTCCCAAAGTCACATGACCCCCTTGGGTGACCTTCTGAGGAGCAAAGTCGATGGGGAAGCAATTGCAAGGATTCACTTAACGACCGTGGCAAGGAAAGTCGCAAAAGGGGGCAAAATTCACTTCACAAACATCTTGCTTAGCAATGTAAATTTTGGACTCAATTGTGCTCGTAAGTCGAGGACTACTCCCAAAGAAGATTTAAATGTCCTTGGAAGACGAGCATGGGAATAGAACGGATCTTCCAACAATGGCGGGTTGGGAAGGGGAAACCAACCAGGGTTCCATTGATTTGTTTTTATTTATTTTTATTTATTTTGTGAGGTTCCTTGGAATCCCCCCCTCCCCCCGGAAGTGACCTTTACAGTTGGCTGGATCTGGGTGTCAGAGCACAATGCTCACGCCCCTTCTTTCAAACATATATTGAGTGACTCAATTCCTCACCTGTATGTGCAGCGATCGGGGAGGGGTGTGGGTATTGGGGCAGGCCCCATTCATCATCATCTGTAAAAGCTATTGCCGCTGCTGCCACCCAGACGGAAGGCAGGTGATTTCCTTGCCATCTTTTTCTATGCTGTCACCACAACATTTACTCTTGCCAGTTTTGGGGTTTTTACTTCCTGATGTAACTCATAGGAGGATTTTTTTTTTTTTTTGCCTGCCAGATTAGGACTGGTATAGTCAAAAAAAAAAAGAAAAAGATCTGATTTGGCACAAACTAGGGAGGGGAAGATAAATTGATCTCAGGTTTGTTCTGAGCCTGGAAGGCGATTTCAGATCCATCAGTTGGTGGAAGAGCAGCCAGTGGTTACCTTGTGTTCATGAACTTCCAGCACTTTGAAAATTGAGGGAATTACCTGGCATTACACCCACCAGTTGGTCTTCCATGGGGCATTCGGGGAGGGAGGTGAGGATTATTGACTTGCTTGGGGGTTACAGGAATTGGAAATTACAGGAATTGGGAGTTACAGGAATTGGCAATTACAGGAATTGGAAATGTCTCGTCTAATGAAAAGAAGGACTGGGATGAGATGATAGCGGTATTCCAATATTTGCGGGGCTGCCACAAAGAAGAGGGGGTCCACCTATTCTCCAAAGGCAGGACAGGAAACAATGGATGAAAACTAACCAAGGAGAGAAGCAACCTGGAATTAAGGAGAAACTTCCTTATAGTTAGAACAATTAATCTGTGAAAAAGCTTCCCTCCAGAAGTTGTGGGGTCTCCATCAGTGGAGGTTTTCAAGAAGAGATTGGACAACCATTTGTCTGAAAGAATAGGTCTCCTGCTTGAGCAGGGGGTTGGACTAGAAGACCTCCAAAGTCCCTTCCATCTCTGTTACTTAAACTTACCTTTGGAGATCCAGGCAGGATGACTCATCTGTTCATTGACAAGAATACGAAAACAGGAAAGGGAATTTACTTACTGGGCAAACCCCGAAAACTTTCTAAATGCATTTCTGGAATTCTGTTGCCAACTTCAGGAACCCAAATTAAAGGTTCCAAGATTTTGTGAAGAGCGTATTTTTAAGCAGTCCCCTAAAATCTGGATCTGAGAATGATTAGCATACTACTGAATGCAATTAGGTATATTTAAGGTAGTGGGCTTCAAAGGTATGGCTGCCATTTTGAATTTTACCTCTCCCTCTCCCTTTCACAGATACTCCTGACAGCATTATCAAAAAGTGGGAATAATAATAAATGTAGTCATAATCCCAGTGTGCTTTTACTTTGAAAAAAAAAGCAATCTTTACCAGAACATCGGGAATGTGGAAATAAAAAGAAAAGTTAAGAAAATGACCTGTTTAGAGCCAGACAGATCTGCACTAAATTCTCCAGGTCTTGTTCATTGCAGTGATAGATCTGGACTGATGCCATGCTATTAAGGAGCAGCTCGCCACTTTCAAGCAAAAATGTGTGTGCACGCACACACACATACACTTTGCAACTTTCTCAACGCTAGCTTTAAAATAAGTCACCTATCACCATAGCAGAACTGGGATCTTTGTAAATGAGCTTCTGATTGGGAAGTGTTCATTTCAGATTATTCATACGTTCATTTGTTGATAATTTTCCTGTATTTTGAAACAAAAACATTCAGAATACAGTAAAAAAACTGAATACAATCTATTCAGTTCAGAGCATTGGATTAATGAAGGGCTGTGTCATTTATTTCCACCATACATAAAAAAGGGGGAAAAGATTATATAGAAAGACTCTAGCCTAGCCGAAGCATTCCTGTCTTAGTCAGAATCGTGTAAACATTATTAATGTTTTAGAATATATATTTATATAATATATATACAACCACAACTGAGCCCAAAATTTCTTTCACTAAACAAGACAGTCACTAAGTGAGTTTTGCCCCACGGTATGACCTTTCTTGCCACCACTGTTAAGTGAATCACTGCAATAACTTAACATAGGTATTTGCTGGCTCTATTTGGTAGCCTTTCGAAATATATTCTATACATTCTCTTTCCACCGTTTTTGTCCCTGGGCTACACAAAGAAGAAATTCTTAATTTTGAGCATCATGAGAAAGGCACAGATAAAATGCTGACTTTAAAGAAAGTCCTTTTATTCTGTTTCCGGATGTCTTAACTTGAAACTTCTGATTTAGTGAACCAATTCCGGTTGGTTGGCAGAATCCCACTCGTAGAAAAAAAGGCTGACCAAATGTTTAAATTAGACCTGCTCTTTTGCCTTTGGTGGCAACTTGACTACGTTGCAAGACAAGAAGCTTTTCTTTACCAATGCAACAGAGAAAAAGGTCAGAGGAGCAGAACCTGTTAAAAAATTTGGGAACTTTATGGTTGATATCTTTCTAGACTAGGGCTCATTATTATTATTATTTTACAAAAGAACCCTATTACAAGCTCAAATGGTGTTGGCGCCGGGAGCAGTTTTGAAGACAACCACCTCATTTTTGCCCCTCCATGCCTCCCCCCTCCTGCTTCATGGACCAATCCATCATCACGCCCAGCGCCCAGACTTTCAAAATTGGTCCAAACATTGCCCGGCAGGAAAATCAACTTAATTTTAGCACCTTCTGTGGTCTTCGTGGAATGGAGCAAACAGAAACCTGCTGAGCAGGATGGACAGACTGTCCGGAAGCCAGGAATGGTGGAAAGGGCTGTAAATGAGGGACATTTTTCACTGCCCTTCCTTCTTTCCATCCATCCATCTAATAAATATCTCCCGTTGGTACAATCCTTTGTGTCTAATCAGGATGGGATTGCAGATAGGCGCAAGCTTAAACTGTGCCACATTTCGAAGGCAACTAAGCACATATTGCTCGGGAATTTACTTTGTGTTTTCACCTTAGAGGAACACCCATCATTATTTTTGCTAATATAAAGAAGGTTTTCTTTTTTTTAAATCCTGATTCTCTGCCAGGTCAGAAATGTGTGACTGGTATTTATAGCTCAAGACTAATGCACGCATTCAGTGCACAGGTAGTCCTCGACTTATGACCACAATTGACCCCCAAATTGTCTTTGCTAAGCAAGGCAGTTCTTAAGTGAGTTTTGCTGCATTTTATGACTTTTCTCATCACAGTTGGTTTGGGTGCCAGTACAGGCAAAATTTTGCAGCATCAGCAAAAACAGCAGCAAACATCTACTGATTTTCAGCAATAAAAATAATTCAGGTTTATGATGTAGTTTTTCGCAAGGCAAGGAAGCAGCAGGAAGGGAGGCGGAGGCATTATTTTACACATATTGAGGGTTCAGCCCTTTGGGGAATATAGAAAGGTATTTCATATTGTCTGGGGGGGGAGGTCTCTGTATAGGGACCAATTTCAATATAACACGGAAAAGGCAAAATTAAAAGGAACCGTTTGTATGTTAAGTTTAGGAAGAATTTAGTAGCACCATGTCCTACTAATACAATTTAATGCAATGGGTTAGCTGGGGAAGGGGCTACCAGATGCCTTCTGATGGTTTGCTACCGTGGACTAACAATCTCTCCTTCTGTGCTGCTAAGAAAATCTAAAATGGCCAAATTGGAATAGCAAGCTAGAAGTGAGGGTGGGAAAACCGAGTGAGTTGGCTTAAGATCTGGGGAGGGGCTGTGAGACATTTTGTGTTGGGACTGCAACTGAGCACAACCTTTTCTTCCTCTCCAAATACTACGTTGGCTGGCTTCATATAGCACGCTAGGACCCGTTAACAAAGCCCGATGGCCATGTTTACACAACGGGCTCTCCCAAACAAATAATTCACATCCTGGATCAGTGTTAGAAGCCTGATTGACACCATCTGCTGAAACATAAATTGCCCAACCCTTTTTATCAAGGCTGGTACACGGGTAAAACCAGACACGATTCTCCTGCTCCAATAACCTTGTGGTGGAACCAGTTTGATTCAGCCAATTTTGGAGCCAGTTTGGTCTAGTGGTTAAAGCACCAGACTAGAAAGCAGGAGGCTGTAAGTTCCAGTCCTGTTTTAAGCATGAAAGCCAAGTGGGTGACTTTGGGCCAATCACCATGAGACTGGGAGATCTAGTGCCACCTAACACATGAAAGTGGCTAGGTGACTTTGGGCCAATTACTCCCTCTCAGCCCAATCCACCTCACAGGGTTGGTGTTGAAGAAAAAATAGGAGGAGGCAGGTGTTCACCTTCTTGAGTTATTTGCAAAAAAGAATAAAGGCAGGCTACAAACCAACTAACCAACCAACCAGGGTGCAAGAGTAAGCTGTGGCTTCCCAACCCGCAACAGTGTAAGGCAGGGGTCTCCAACCATGGCAATGTTAAGACTTGTAGACTTCAATTCCCAGAATTCCTCAATCAGCTGGCTGAGGAATTCTGGGAGTTGAAGTCCACAATTCTTATAGTTGCCAAGGTTAGAGACCCCTGGTGTGAGGGACAAGGTCCTTGGAGTGGGAAGAAATTTAGGGCCGGCAAGAGCCCTCAGGATTAAAGTTGCCAAGCCCTTCTTGTTTAGTTTCCTACTTTAAGCCAGCATTTCTGGAAGGTGCCAGTGATGAAGATCAAGGGACAGTTGGAATGGAACTCCCCCCCCAATCACCACGAACACTGGACGGAGGGTGCAAGAGGAAGGCAGCATTTTGCACGATGTTTGTCCCTGTGTTTTGAACAGTACAGGCTGGTATTCAGAAAATTGATTCCCAGGCAGGAAAATAGCCTTCAGCTGAATCATTCTGGTACTTCCACTCCCCCCAAATGCATATCTGCTTTGGAGCCTTCCTAATCCCTGCTCCTTGAGGAGCTTCTGTCTTCCCCCACCAGCTCAGGGTCCAAAATGGTTAACTCATTACCTCCACTTTTGGGTGAGCTGAGCTTGGAGAGAAGCTGCAAGAGTTTCATCCCAAGCACGCTGGTTCTCATAATGGGGGAGAGAAAACCAGGGCCGATTCCTGGCCTAGGGTGCGGCCTAGGGAGGAAAGGCGGGTCCTGCCCTGAAAGCCTTGCACAACAGCCCAGAGCCTTGTGTTGGTCTTTTGCAAGAAGTAACAATTGTAGTCCAACCTATAGAACTCTTGCAAGCAGCTTGGACATCCATCCATCCATCCATCCATCCCCTTTGTTTTTACAAATAACTCAAGGCGGTGAACATATTCAACACACCTTTCTCCTCCGTGTGCCCCACAACAACAATCCTGTGAGGTAGGTTGGGCTGAGAGAGAAAGTGATTGGTTCAAAGTCACCCATATAGCTTTCATGCTAAGGCAGGACTAGAACTCACTGTCTCTTGGTGATTGGTCCAGAGTTTTATTTTCTATGCTGTGTTTTTGTTGCCTGTAAGCCGCCTAGAGTTTCTGTGAGTGAATAGGCAGCCATATGCATTTTCCAAACAAACAAAACAAAATTGTCTTCAATTGAAACGTCTCCTTCAATTGTTCCCAAGGCTAGGACCATACCTGGGCTGGGGATTGGCGGAGGGGGTCAGCGTTAGGGTTTGGGAAATCACCCCACAGGGGAGGTACAAAAGAAGTTGCAGCTTTTTTTCAGGCAAGGCCACGCTCAGCTTTTGGATAGGAAGCTAGAAGGAGAACATCTTCCTGAAGAGGCCAATCCAGAAAGACACAAAATTTACTTGATTTCTCGTTCTTACCCTTAATTAAACAGTAATTCGATAACCTGAGCCTCGCACACCCTGAATCATAACCGTTCTTGCCTGCTTTCACTTCAATTTGGCAGGCAGATTTGGAAGAGATGGGGCGGCACCTGTGTCCTGGGGTCCGATTTGGCTGGCTAAAGTTTGAGCAAGAGTGACAGAACATGCAATCAACCCAAACACCGAGGGACAGCACAGACACTGCATTTGCCACGTAGTTCCTCCTTGTGCCTCCAATTTTGCTTTTATCCAGAAGCCAGCAAATTGGAGTTGGGGGGTGGGGATGAAATTCGCAGGGAGGTTGGGATAGGTTGGCTCAGCCTGATCTGGTGCCCTGAATTCTGGGAATTGCAGTCATCAGGACAAGCAAGGAGGACCTGGTTGGGGAAGGGACTTTAATCCATTGTCCCCACCCCACTCCTGGGTGGTAAGCAGAGTCACCCTTCTTTTGGGATGCCTCCCACTCATGCTGAAGATCCCAGTTGAATAGATATTTTGCCTTTGTACACTTAGTTGATTTTTATTTGATAAGAAGAGGTTTTACATTTTTTTTTACCCCTGCTGGGATCCTTAGTGTGAGTAAAGGAAGGGAGGGAGGGAGGGAGGGAGGGAGGGAGGGAAGGAAGGAAAGAAAGAAAGAAAGAAAGAAAGAAAGAAAGAAAGAAAAAGAAAGAAAGAAAGAAAGAAAGAAAGAAAGAAAGAAAGAAAGAAAGAAAGAAAGAAAGAAAGAAAGAAAGCAGGCAGGCAGGCAGGCCAAAATGCATGTTTTTTGGGAATTATTGTCATGCATATCTCATGCAGATTTTGGATTATAAACCAAATAATCTGGATATTAGCAAAATTAAGAAAAGGAATCATTTATGAGAAACATGCTGTTTCCAACAGGGAACAGACTGTCTGACTCTTTCCTTATATTGCAAAAGGCGTAACTAAAGGTAGCCCAATGAATTCCAACTTTGGAGGATGGGGATGGGTTAGTCCTTGGAAGTTTTCAAAATCTATTCATCGAACCCAGATTAGCCCTAAAGGATCAAGAGTTCTTTAGTTAAGAGTTCTTGATCCCCAAGTCAAGGTGCTCGTACAGACGGGATCGTCATTCACCACCAGCTTGGTGTTTTAGGAAGGACAAAATGTGCATTTTAAAAAACAACAGTGGTCTGAGGGACCCAGGGTGCACAATGTTGCAATTGCTCGGGGCCAAAGTTGTGACGGGAGTGGGGCGGGTGGGCTCATTTTTTGGGATCACATGCAAGACGTGCTTCTGAGTAAGCCTTCCCAAGCTTGCCCTCTGACTGGGAAATCAAAGTGATTGTCCCAATCCAGTTATCGATTGTTATCCCGATGGAATGGAGCTTTTTCCTAACCTCTGCCCACAATACTGGATAAGGGGCTATGATGGAAACTGCAGCCAAGCACATCAGCAGGGCATGGGCCAGAGGTCAGCTGGATTGATAAAATAACAGAAGGTGAAGAAAATTTGAAAAGATCAGAGCAGCCAATCGGTGGAAGGGCTTGCCTTCAGAAGTTGTGAGAGGGGTGCTCCAGCACTGGGGGTTTTAAAGAAGGGATTGAACAGCCATTTGGTCCAGGATGGTATCGGGTCTCCTGCTTGAGCAGGGGGCTGGACTAGAAGACCTCCAAGGACCCTGCCAACTCTGTTATTCTGTTAAATTCTGCATCCCTCTCTCTGTCTCTCTTTCAACTGCACCAGGTTGAAGAGCTCTGGTTTCCCAACTAAGGGGTGGGCTGCAGCTCTTGTGTTCTAAAGGTCATCCTGTCCACGTGGGGTGTGGGGGGGATATGAGTTCCCTCTGTCCTTTTGGGAGAGAACCAAGCCCAGCACTGATTGCCAGACCCCAGGCAAACAACAGATGCTAACGTCCAAGGCTGCCTACTCAGAGGGAAGGGTGAGGGGTGACGGCCCCGGGCTCGCTTGCACAATCCCCGCGTCTGCTGGGCTGTTTGGAGAGGATTTGGGCCTATCTGGAAGATGAGAGAGGCCCTGGAGGAACCAAATCTTCCCTCCCCAAAACTGCAATTCAGGCTCTTTTATTCCCCCACCTTGAAACTTGTCAAAACCTGGAGGGAAAAATGCTTGTATTCACTAAATGCAAATTAAAAAGAGAGAGAGAGAGAAATGAGGGAACTCATGCCCAAATTTGCTTTGCCTTTCCAGAAAATGAAGATTAATTCTTCAAGGTTTTCCACATCTTTGTCACATCTGGAGGGTTTAACCCACAGCTCCTGATTCCAGGTTTAAATTGGCCTTGATACACTCTAGAACATAGGTTCAGAGTTGGAAGGGACCTCAGAGGTCTTCTAGTCCAACTCCCAGCTTGAGCAGGAGGTATTATACCATCCCGGTCAAATGGCTGTCCAGTCCATTTTTGAAAGCCTCCAGTGTTGGAGCACCCACAACTTCTGGAGGCAAACTGTTCTACTGTCAGGAAATTCCTCCTTATTTCCAGGTTATTTCTTTCCTTGATTAGTTTCCATCTGTTGCTTCTTGTCCTGCCTTCTGGGGCTTTGCAGAACAGGTTGGCCTCCTTTTCTCTATGACAGCCCTCAAGTACTGGAAGACTTGAGGCCCTCTAAGCGGCCTAATTTATTATCTATAATTCTAATATTTCATATAGTCCATGAATATTCATTTTGAAGAAAAAGCTGGCTGAGGCTCACAGGATTATGCAGAAATCTTTAGACTCCACAAAGAGAATCCAGTCGAACAACTGAGCCAGGATAAGCTTCATCCTTATTGTTTTTAGCTGCCTAGAGGAGTCAGTAAAAAGAATTATGATAACTGTTCCCTCTCAGATAATTTATAATTTATGGCAAATTATGTCTGCTGCATCCATTCAGGTGTCAGACACAATCAAACCCCTCAGTATTCAACACAGCTGGCTTATTTGTAAATACATGAGGGATCTTGGACAAACAGCACACATTGCCCTACATTTATAAAGATATACAGGTAGTCCTTGAGTTACAACCATTCATTTAGTGACTGTTCAAAGTTACAACGGCACTGAAAAGGTGACTTGTAACCATTTTTCACACTTACGACTGTTGCAACCTCCAAGCAGTCACATGAATAAAATTTAGATGCTTGGCAACTGACTCATATTTATGATGGTCAGAGTCACATGATTCCCCTTTTGTGACCTTCTGACAAGGCAAGACAACGGAGAAGCGAGATTCACTTAATCATGTGACTAGTTTAACAACTGAAGGGATTCACTTCACGATGCTGGCAAGAAAAGTTGTAAAATGGGACAAAATTCCCTTAACCAATGTCTCACTTAGCAACATACATTTGTGGTCATAAGTCAAGGACTAGCTGTATTTCCTCCTCACCCTTAGAGATTTGACCCCTGGAGCAAGAAATGAGGACTCTTGCATGGGTTTCAAAATGCCCTTGTCAAGGAATCCTCCCAGGGCTTGTTCCAAAGATTGCAGTCCAGCTTAGGGGGAAAAGGTCCTCCTGGACCTAAGAAACATCTGGCTAGTAAATCCCAGTCATGTGACCAGGGTATCCGAGAGTGGCCCTGAAATAGCTCCTTCTAATCTAAGATAAGGAAAGAAGGTTCAAAAGCCATCTATGATCTCAGAGACAATGGGACCCTGGCCTTGGTTACAACTAATCTCCTTCCCTTATTCTAAAAAGGATTTAGAAGGTTTGGCCCACCAAACTAAGCTGTAATATGCATCCAAGACAAAGCCAGCCAAATCAGAGTCAACGAAAAGTTCGTTTTTTGCTCTGAGGTGATGCGTTACTCCTTGAGAACTAGACATCATTTGAGGATGACTCTCCAAAGTGTTCTTTCCTAAGCACAAGGCACAAAATAACAGAACAACAGAGTCAAAAGGGACCTTGGAGGTCTTCTAGTCCAACCCCCTGCTCAGGCAGGAAACCCTAGAACATTTCAGACAAATGGTTGTCCAAGCTCTTCTTAAAAACCTTCAGTGTTGGAGGACCCACAACTTCTGGAGGGAAGCTATTCCACTGATTAATTGTTCTCACTGTCAGGAAATATCCTCTTATTTCTACCTTGGTTCTCTTCTCAATTACTTTCCACCCATTGCTTCTTGTTCTGCCTCTCATAGATAACTTTGAGAGAGATATACTCCCTTTTAGTTGAACTGCAAAAATAGATGTTGAACCACAAGGTCCAGTCTTCACAGTCACCACAGTGTTGCCAGTGCTGGTGATAGGAACTATGCAGGTTATCCTTGAGTTATGACCATACACAACTGAGCCCAAAATTTCTGCCATTACTTTCTGTTCACGATTCAGGTCCAAGAAATATCTGAAGTGTTCTGGGATCTGAACCTGGGTTTTCCCACCCTATGCTCACCTCTGTCTTCCACAAAACCCAATGCAAATTCACTGTTTCCTTCTGGTTGTTCTGCTGATCTAGCCAAGAGCTTACAGTTCATGAAAATAAAATGTAATCAATGTAGTTACATTCCAGGTAGGCATTGACTAAATTTCTCCTTCTCTCACATTCAAAATTATAGTTTGGTGGCATTTTGGGCTGTTTTTGGAAAAGGAAGCAGCAAAAAAAAACTCTGTCCAGTGAGTGGCAGGTAATGCAAGACCTCGTAGAAAAAAATGTTAAGTTGATCCATTCAATGAAGCAGAGATAACAGTTCTGTAAATGCTGTGAAATTACACTGGGCTAGCCCCTATGAATCATTGGGGCCCTGTCCTTCAGTTCCCTAGATAAACTGCTGTGTCTCCTTGTGACTCTCTCCCCACAGAACTTATCTTCTGACCAATGCTTTCTTCTCTTTTCCTCAGGTGTTTCCTTCCGTCAGCACAATGGCATCCAGTTTGGGGCCGATGAACCCCATTAATTCTTATGTGACTCTCAATCCATTAAGTTCTCCCAATTCTATAAATATGAGTTACCCAAACAGTGGCTTGAGTAGCCCTTCAGTCACGGGACTGACCAATGCTACCAGCCCCATGGGTCTCCCGACGGTAGCGTCCCCAGTCAGCCCAGTGTTGACGCCACTGGGACCCCAACCCCCCACTCTCAATTCACTGTCCCCCTACCAAAATGTTGGCCAACCCATGGCCCCTCTGGGTTACTCCTCCCCAAACATGAGCAGGCCCAAGGAGATCAACAAGTCCTACCGGCGCACGCTCACCCATGCCAAGCCACCCTACTCATACATCTCCCTCATAACCATGGCCATTCAGCAGGCCCCCAGCAAAATGCTGACCCTCAACGAGATCTACCAGTGGATCATGGATCTCTTCCCCTACTATCGTGAGAACCAGCAACGCTGGCAGAACTCGATCCGCCATTCGCTGTCCTTCAACGATTGCTTTGTCAAGGTGGCCCGTTCACCAGACAAGCCAGGCAAAGGGTCCTACTGGGCCCTCCATCCCAATTCAGGAAACATGTTTGAAAATGGCTGCTACCTGAGACGCCAGAAGCGTTTCAAAATCGAGGACAAGGCTAAGAAGAGCAACTCCAAGACTTCCCATGCTCGAGAGCAAGCTTCAAAGGTTTCTGAAGGCCTTCAGGAAGGTCAGAGTCCCAACCCTGGTTCAGAAGGAGCCGAGTCCGGTCATTCAGACACCTCCCATGGTTCTGAGGAGCAAAGAAGTTTGGTCCAGCTTGATTGTTCAGGAGCTCAGGGCTCCTCCCCGGCGTCTGAGGCCTCCCCCGCTCCCATCTCCCAATCTATGACTAGTCACTACTTTGCCAACTCTATTACCAACCTGGATCTTCCAAACGACCTTAAAATGGACCCTCAGTTCAACTTCAATCATCCTTTTTCCATCACCAACTTGATGTCCACTGAGCAAAGCCACAAGATTGACCTGAAATCCTACGAGCAGGCTATGGCGTACAGCGGCTACAACTCCCCACACTCAGTGGAAAGTAAACATACCTACGAGACCTCCACCTCGCTCAGCGAGACTGGTTCCTACTACCAGAGCCTCTACAGCCGTTCTTTGCTCAACGCCTCGTAAGGCTGCTGCCCTACCACCAAATCAAATGGAAGGACACCGGACGGATCAGAGAAACTTGGCCAAAATCACCAGGAAGACCCTCCATGAGATGTTCCCTCCCATCACCAGACAGCTACAACATGGGTAGAGGAAAGGAGCATACCGCGAGGCCTGGTCTACCTGATTCGGATGAACTTTCCAAATCTCATCATGGTCAACGATACCTTCTGCTTCAACAGACTCTTGTGCCCAAAGTAACAGGGAGCAGGGAAAAGCCAGAATGGGCGGGGGACCCCAGCTCCATGCCTTGCTGCTATCAAGGGCAGACTGGTTAAGACCAGTGGGGAATCCCTGTCCACATTGACATGGAGGTCATTGGTCAGCCTGGAATCCCCAATGGCAAAACCCCACCATCTCAGAACGGAATGTTTCAGTTATTCGCTATGTTTTATCTCTCCAGGAATGGAGTTATGGTGAATGTCCATAGGTAAATGAAGAAGGAAGAGGCTCTGCTGTAGCCTAGGACTTTACTGTCTCAATGAAAATGTTACAGTCCATGATTGAAATTTTGCCTCGGGATACTCAAAACTGTTTAGGTCAGAATCAAGCTTGGTGAGAACTTCCATTGTTACACGTACAGAAAGGGGTTTGGTTACACCAAAGACGATTTATGACACAGCCTCAAGTGGGACAGGGAATATAATTCAAATATATGTTTTTTTTGTAATGGCTTTATATTTAAATACATGTGCTTTCTGTTGGGAAAAGGGTAAGAGTTGATTTAATATATCGTGCTTTAGAGACAGCTCAGGGCGGTGTCTTGATTTCAATTCTGTGTCTTTCGCTCTTGCTTTCCGGGATGATTAGAACAAAACAAAGAAAAAAAGTGTTCCTCTGAAACATTTATAAATCTGCCCTGGGGTATAATGACTCCTAACCCCTAGTGAGACCTTACAAATAGTTGGATTATTATTGAAAATAAACAAATAACTGTTAACATCTTTTTTCCAAGTCAACCATGCCCAGATACATCCCTGAAATCTTGCTTTCCCTTTCCAAATAACCTCTGACTATTATCCAAATTACAGAAATTATTTTAAGAGAAAAAGTACGATCCAGAAAAAAATAGAAAACCGATATCTATGAAATTCTCTTTAACTTCTGTTTTGACTGCAGTGTCTCTCTGTGTGTGTGTGTGTGTGTGTGTGTGTGTGTGTGTGTGTATTATATAATAGTATATATATATATATGCTGTTTCAGTCTTCCTTTGGGTAGGTTATCCCAACATCATTGTAGTTGTGCTTTTTGTAAAAGTTGTAGGGCAGATGTTTCGGTCAGAGATCTCGATCTGCCGAATCAGTCAGGCGTTCTGTATTGAGTTCATTCTACAATGATGTGGGATAATACCCAGAAGGAAGCTGAACAGCATACATGTAAGTACCCGCGAAAACTTAAAATACACACACAACACACACCACACCACACACCACACCAATATATATATGCATGTTTAGCTTCCTTCGGGTATTATCCACGTCTTTGTAGTGTGTTAAAGTTGTAGCACACGTTTCAGCAGGCCTCCAACACAGGAACAGAGTGTTGCCAGCCAATCAAAGCCACAAAACAGACAGAAGAAAACCAGAAAACACCAATCAGTCAAACTCCAAGTCCAGTGAACACGACCAAGACTCCCAGCCAATCAGAATAGGCCAGCCTCAAATTTGAAACCCAGGAACTGTGAGACACACATCCATACAGAAGCCTGATGATGGCAGATGGGATTCTGCTGAAACGTTGCTACAACTTTAACAGCACTACAATGGACGTGGGATACCATACCGGGAAGGGAAGCTGAACAGCACACATGTAAGTACCCGCAAAAGCTTAAAAAAACAAATATATATATATATATATACACACACACACGCACACACACACATGCATACATACATACGGCTATTCCTACCTTATCTCATTTTATGGTCACCATTCTATCTTTCTTTCATTCCTTATGTCAGGGCACGCACAGACATGGCTGGGGAATTTTGGGATTTGAAATCCACAAGTCTTAAAGTTGCCAAGTTTGGAGATCCCTGTATTAACTGCCACAACCTGTAAGAGAAGACAATGGTGTTGGTGTTCAGATTACTTGGACACACACACACACACCAGCATTTCAGGGAGAAAGACTTCTCTCCCTGACATGCTAGCTTTCTACTGAAAGTGAGCTAATTGCCCATTTCTCAATGTCAATAGCTGGGGCCTTCTGGGAGTTGAAGTCCACAAGTCTTAAAAGTTGTTGAAGTCAGACGGCTCTGGTGTAGGCTATGAAGAGCAACTGGGGAGAGGTACAAAGGACTCCCCCTCTTACTAATTTCAACTCCCATCCAGCTCCAGAAGACCCCTTTCCAAGAAGGCCCAGGCTGCAACCAACAGCTACCTTTTACTGCCACTCACGCAGGGCAGTCCATGACCGAGAGTTGTTTACTCTTCAAACACAATGCCCACCTCTTGGAGGGGAGGCACCCAAGGCCTTGGATTCCACCCCCACCCGCTGCCCTTGCAGAGCAGATTAATCACTAACTCACTGGGGCACCGACACCTGGGCAATGGGGTCAGGGAGGAGCCACGTGGCCAAGCACAGGACGCTTGGGGCACATCCCAAAAGCACGTCCTGAGTTTGCGCATCGTGGTCCCGTGTGGGGTTCCTTGCTCTTCCAGGAGTAGGAGCCAGGGTGGGTGAGAGGGAGGAGGAAGACTGTGGAGTCCTTGGTGCTCCCTGAGCTTGGCAATTTTCTTGCAGATGTTTCATGCCCATTAGATAACCTCATTGGTACTATCGGTAGAAGAAAGTGGATTTGCATTGATGATGTTGCTTAATTGGCTCATGAAACATCTGCAAGAAAACCCCAAACTCAAGGAACTCCAAGGACCCCATAGTCCTCCTCCTCCTCTCTGCAAATCCCCTCCCACTGTCACTAATGATGTTATCTATTTGGGTCATGAAACATCTACATGAAAACCTGGAAGCTCAGAGAGAATCAAGAAAGCCACAGTCCTCCTCCTCTCTGCAAACTCCGCTCCCCCCTCCCCCCATCTTCTGGCACTGATGATGCTACCTCGTCGGGTCATGAAACATCAGCCAAAAAAAATCCTCCAAGCTCAGAGGGCACCTAGGAGTCCTCACTTAACTCTGAGCTACAAACAGTCCTTTCTATCCACCCCTTTTCTGCCCAACACATTTTATCCGAAGGAAGTTTTCTCGCAGCTCACGAAGGTCACTATACAATTTAACCCGACGGATCAGACGAAAAAGGGGCTTCCAGGCGCTCCCGACTTTTGGGTCTTCCCTTCTGTTTGTCCTGCCATATCCGCCTTCCCCAACCTGGCGCCCTCCCGAAGGGAGGTGTGGGAGAACCGCTCATCCCTTCCTCCAGTTCTGGACCGGGCAGCCGGCCTGAGGATGCTTAAGGGCCAGTGATAAGAGCTGTAGCCCGGCGCCCCGTTCGGAGGGCAGCCCGGGGAAAGAGCGCGCNGGCCAGTGATAAGAGCTGTAGCCCGGCGCCCCGTTCAGAGGGCAGCCCGGGGAAAGAGCGCGCTCCTCCGTCCCGGCCCGCCGCCCGCGAAGCCGCCTCTAGCCGGGGCGGATCGGCCGCTGCCCGCGGGGTGCCAGCCAGCCAGCCCGCAGTGCGGTTTCTGCTGTCTCGGGCGCCGGCTTGAATGGAGGCAGTGTACGCGGATCGGCCGCCTGGCCGGACGCAGCGCGATTCCGCACATTCCTGGAAAAAACAACACCCCGGCCGGGATGGGAAAAGGGGCCTCTGTGGGGGGGGGGGCGGGAGGGGCGGTGGCCGACGCCCGACGCCCGACCGGACGGGGAAAGACCAGAGGACGCCCCAGCCGGAGTCACCTCCCCCCTCCCCCATCGCACCCGACTCGCTAGGCAGAAACCAGCCAGGTCAAGACACACTGGGAGATGCTTTGCACGCCCTCCCGGGCCCCCTTTGGGAAGGGCGCATCAGATGCTACAAAATCTGGTTTTTTACTCCTTGTAGGCTGGACTACAGCACCTCTCATCCCCAGCCAGCTTTTCCCCTGATGGCCCCACAATTTCTGGGTCCAAAATGCTTCAGGGGTCTCTCACACCAGTCCTGTTGAGCCCCTCACCTGCAGATGGGAAGTGGGGTGGGGCCAGGTCTTCTGATCTCAGTTGATTTGAATTGGGGGTGATATATACACCCCTCAGCATCCAAAGGCTTCATTTTATCCAGACAGGCCTGTCCAGGGAGGGCTGGATTCCAATCTTCCCCTAGTTAGAGGTTGGGACAACTTTTAAAGAGGGACTGTCTTGCTGCCAAGCCCACCTCCTAGGGTGTTGCAAGAGGCAAGGTCCTAAAGTAGCTGTGCCCCCCATCTTTGCTGAGAGAGCCATGTCACGAAGGCCTTTCCCGACCAGATGCCTTTCCTGTTTGGAGGAACTATACCTCCCCTCATCCCCAGCCAAGGCTGCACAGACGCATGCAAGCCCAAGACAACACTTAAAGGAACCCAGAGGTATCTGTGCCTAAAATAGAAGCAGAGCTTCGATTGCAACAGTTACCCTGACATGTAGAGGAGGATGGCGCAAAACATCCCTGCAGTGCCCACCAATCTCTCCGTGACCTCCAGCCTGCCCAAAATGGCAACTTTCCCAAGTGAGAAGAGAGGTGACCATCTCCATTCTCCTCCTCCTCCTCCTCCCTGGGCCTGGCCCGTCTTTTCTGTTTGACCATCTCTCTCTCCTTTCCTTCGCAGGGCTGTTTTTTAAGAGTTTCCCGGCCAAGGTGGGTTAGGATAAAACCAGAAAGAGCTCTTTATTCAGAGAGCTGGATGGGCAAAACGTCATTCCAGCAACACCTTCTTAATGAAAACACCACAGACTGGCTGGAGAGAAGGTCAGGCCCCTGCAGCTTCTCTGTGCAACCTTTGCCAGGGAAGGAAAAAATAAAAAGACGGAGGCCCCTTCAACAGAGGTCTACTTGCCGTCATGACTGTCCACTAGGAGAGGCTGCCACCAAGCTACCAGACAGAGAGCCAGTTCAGTGTAGTGGCAAAGGTGCTGGCCTAAAGACCATTCTAGTCCCATATTGGGCATGAAAGCCAGCTGGGCGACTTTGACCCAATCATTAGGAGCCAACGAGTTCTCGTCCTGCCTTGGGCATAAAACTTGGCTGGGTGTCTTTGAGCCAACCACTAGGAGACAGTGAGTTCGAGTCCTACCCCAGACATGAAAGCAAGCTGGATGACTTTGAGCCAATCACCAGGAGGCTGGGAGTTCTATGAGTTCTAGTTCCGCCTTGGGTATGAAAGCCCGACGGGGTGACTTTAGCCAATCACCAGGAAACAGTGAGTTCTAGTCCCACCCTTGGCAGGAAAGCCAACTGGGTGACTGGGCCAGCCACTCTTCTCAGCCCAACTCACCTGACAGTATTGTCGTTATGCGGAAACAAGGAGGAGGAAGGCATATTCGGAAATATGATCATTGCCTTCAGTTACTTATGTAGTAATAAAGGCAAAAAAACCCCCACAAATTTATTAAAATAAATCTTTTGGCTGATCTTGCTAAGAATAGCCAGCTTTATTTCGAGGCTGGACTGCTGTATTCTGTTCTGCCCAAGTTCCCCTAGGCAACTGTTCAGCATGTATTGAGCACCAAATGAGCACCTGCAAATAGAGTGGCTTTCTGGGGATGGCAAACTCTCTCTCTCTCTGCCTGGGTCCAGAATAAACCAGGAGGAAGAAGGTGCACGCAGGCATCTCAGCTTCCTGGTTGCTTCTCTTGCACCGTGATAAAAGCAAGGTGCGGCTGCAGAGGCCTCAAATGAACAGGATATTGTTTCCTGGTTTGGGATTTACCGTTCTTCAATGTAAAAACCAATTGGGGATGTCAATTGTCTAAGTTTGCTTGGTATGATGCCAACAGGCCAGCTCCACCTTAGCCAAAAGGAAGCCAGGAGCTGGTTCAAAAATGGTCCAGGCCCACCAGAATATCCTAGACTGAATGGGCCTCACTCATCTGGAACTGTTTCCCACCTGCCTGACTCATACAAATGGATGCGCAAGCTTGTGCATTTCAGAACAAAACCAAACCAAACCAAACCACAGCAGGTTGATGACCGTGAAGTATGCACGGAAGACAAACTTGCTTTTGTTTCCCATGAAAAAGCCAAAGTTAAGCTCAACGCTTTTCTTTCCCGGAGCCAAGAAATTGGGAAGGGGGAGGAGGGAGGCAATAATTAAGACACTTCTTCAAAACCCAGTCAAGAGGAAGTGCAGTTGTATAAAGCTTCCTTTAGAACGAAAGGGACCACAGGATTGGAGGAAAGTGGCACTGCTACCTGTGGAAGTATGGAAATGTGACCAATCCAGAGGATGAGTGGTCCAGGCAGCCTTGAAACACCTGGACTATGATCCCTTAAACATGACATTGGACAAGAGTGGTAAATAGTTAGTACACCTCAGTATGCTGAAAGAGGAGAGAATCTTTGTAGTTCAGGATTGAAATGCGGAGTCCTTGGTGCTCTCTGAGTTGGGTGGTTTTCTTGCAGACGTTTCATGACCCTACTAGGCATCAGCATCAGTGCTGGAAGGGAGGGAGTTGTGGAGAAGAAGGGGAAGAGGAGAAGGAGAGGAGAGAAGGAGGAGGAGACTGTGGGGTCTTTGGTGCTCTCTGAGCTTACTTGTTTTCTTGCAGATGTTTCATTATCCAACTAGGTAGCATCATAAGTACGAGAAAGGAGTGGGGCTTGCAGAGAGGAAAAGGAGGAGGAAGAAGGGGGGGGAAGAAGAGGAGGACTGTGGGGTCTTTGGTGTTCTCTGAGCTTGGTAGTTTCCTTCCAGATGTTTCATACCAAACTAGATAACTCATCATCAGTGAAGTTCTGATGATGTTACCTAGTTTGGTAATGAAATGTCTTCAAGAAAACAATCAAGCTCAGAGACCACTAAGCAGCCATACATTAAGTGAGATTAGAAATAGAAATCTCTGAAAGTATGGACAATTTCACTAGCTTGCTCCCTGGAGCAAGGCTATTAAGAAGGAGGTTTTCTTTTGTTTTTGCTCTGCCTGTCTCATAACAATACACACACCCAACAGCTCTGCAAGCATCCCTTGAACTAATAAAAGTTTCATTCCAGTTTGAAAACGCTTTCATCCAAATGAGAGAAAGGACTCTAGCCTGTTCGGGGCCTGGGAGAATGTTTCCTCAATATCCTTTTTCAAGGGGGTTCAGGCTAGACAGAAAAGAAGAAAGAACAGCCACCTGGATTCTTAAGAAGTGCTAAATTTACCTGCCAGAACCCATGACCTGGCGTCACCCTCCGTTCTCATTCCAAATGAAAAACACTTCAGTCCATCTTGTTTTTTTCCCTTCCTTCTTCCCATGAACCCTTTTGAGCAAAGCGCTGATTATGCTAAGGCCTGGTGTGTGCTGGCTGGGGTTGACCACAATGGTCAGAGGGAAGCTGAAAATAAGATCCTGAAATCAGCTCCGGGCTTGGCACCTGGAGTCCAGAGAAAAACAGGCAACATGAGCAGGGAGAAAGGAGACAGAGAGAGGGAGGGAGGGAGGGAGGGAGGGAGGGAGGGAGGAAGGAAGGAAGGAAGGAAGGAAGGAAGGAAGGAAGGAAGGAAGGAAGGAAGGAAGGAAGGAACGGAGGGAGTCAGAGACTAGATTTGTGAAAGAAAAATAAGAATGGGCAGAACTTGCCATGGGTGGAAAAGTACAGGAAACCGAAGCAAGGTAGACAGCACTTGCAGACAGGAGTTTATTTATTTTATTAATCTATTTGTATCCCACCATTAATTTAATTTTTTTTTAAAATAACTCAAGGTAGCGAACATATCTAGCACACCTTCCTCCTTTTATTTCCCAATAATAACAATCCTGTGAAGTGGGTTGGGCTGAAAGAGGTTGGCCCAAAATCACCTAGCCGGCTTTCATGCTTAAGATGGGACTTAACCTCAGGGTGTCCCATTTTCTAGCCTGATGCCTTAACCCACAAACTAAACTGGTCTCCTAGTTTGTGAGGAACCTTGGAGGCAGAGATTTGAGCAGGTTGTGGGGAGTCCTTATCTCCATTGACTGGTTTGCAATGTTGCGTCTTCAATGGCTGAGCACTTCTTGATGGAATACCAATTTTTAAATTAGGGTTCCCAATCTTGGCCACTTTAAAATGGGGCAACTTCAACTTCCAGAATTCTCTAGCCAGCCATCTTGAAGTGGTCAAGGTTGGGAAATCCTGCTCCACATCAATCAACAAGCCAGCAAAAGGTAGCCTTCCAGCGTGAGAATTGGCCCTGGCATCCTCATCTGTGATGTATTTGCAGGTGAGTTTACCTGCCAGGCCAGCTTCCCCCGGGTGAGGATCCCACTCATCCACCCAATCTCCACCAGGATGCCCCACATCCTGATCCACACCCATCAGGCTTTTGTTGAGGCTGGCAGGTGGAGGTGGCAACTGATGCCATTCTTGCCCAGCTCTTCGCTCCATACAATTTCACCTGTTTGCTTTGCCATGGCAAGTCCTTTTCATTCGTGCATTACGACGGCAAACAAGCTGGAGAATCACTTTGGACAGTTGGATACACTCCTCTGGCTGGGTGAGAAGAAGGAGTGCTGGGGCTCTAAGGAAGCAAGTGGGGTTTGCTGAGACAACAGAGGCAGCCAAGACCATATCCTCCATGTTGGCCTGAGGAGGTCAAGGAATGGATCTTTAGTAGGCTTGAAACAAGGTTGACAAAAAAAATAATGTAAAAATAAGAAAGGGCGGGGGGGGGAGAACTGAATTCTCTATATGTTTGGGTTATTCATTCTCAAAATGACTACCTCTGAAAATGTAAAATAGTCCCTTAAAATAAGAGCAAGCCCCACTCCCTTCTAGCACTGATGATGTTATCTTGTTGGGTCATGAAATGTCTGCAAGAAAACTCTCAAGCCCAGAGAATACCAAGTACCACATAGTTGTACTCCTCTTCCTCCTCCCCACAAAATCTCCTTCCTTTCAGCACTGATGATATTACCTAGTTGGGTAATGAAACATCTGCAAGGAAATCACCAAGCTCAATACCCCAAAGTCATCATTCTCCTCCTCCTCTCCACAAACTCCGGTCCCTCTAGGAGTGATGATATTAACTAATTGGATAATGAAGTGTCTGCACTGCAGGCAAACAAGCTCATAGAGTACCAAGGTCCCCACAGTTCAAACCTGAGCTATAAATATTACCTTTTATTGGTACTCTTTAAAAAAAAAACTCTTTTTGCCAAATTACTATTTGAAGAATTCTCTTTCCCTCCAAATTGGGGAGTTCCTGTCAGCTTGACACCTTCTGGCTATGGTGACAGCCACAAGACACACTGGTGAAATTTAGAAGCTGAAGTTTGAATCTTGGATAAGCAAACAGGTTGCACAAGAAAGGAAGCAAAGAAAAAGGAAATTTTAGAGCCCCACATCTGAGATACTAAACTGGCTAAATTCAGAACTTAATTGGGGTGTTAGTCAACCAGGAAGACTAAATTGGCTGACTAACAACACAAAGCCTACTTCTTTAAACGTGAAAACATTGGAAACCACGTTTTAAGAATTTAGGCACTGCATGAGCCCAGCCATTGGGGACCTCTTTAACAATCAGAGTGAGGCAAATCTCAGTCAGATATAAATACTGCCTTTCTTTCCAGCCCACAGCAGAACCATCGCAAGATTTTTTAAAAAAACAGCAACTCCTTGAAGGATGGGAGTATGAAATGAAGATACGTATGCCTAAATACACTTCTATGAAATATGCTTCCCCATTTGTGTGCCAATGCTGCTCTTGGCAGAAAGTGGGAGAGGATTATGGTATTTGCAGCAACAGCGGCTCAAGATTTTCTGCTTTTGGGTGTGTGCATCATCTTTCCTCGAGGAACACATTTTACTGGCGGGACGGGGCAGAAGGGGGTTGGTGGAAGCAGAGCCCCCTCATGCTGTTGCTAATTCTCTCTTTTTATTTTAATTTATTTGTTTACTGGTATCCTGCTTTTGTTATTTTACAAGAAACTCAAGGTGGCCAACGTATGGATCACACCTTCCTCTTCCAGTTTTCTCCACCACAACAATCCTGTGGGGTGACTTGGGCTTAAAGGGAGTGATTGGCCCAAAGGTACCCAGCTGACTTTCATGTCTAAGACAGGACTAGAATTCCCCATCTCCCACTTTCTAGCCTGATACCTCCCCAGCATTTCCTTTCCAAACAAAGACAAGCAGGCAGGCATAGCTTGATAGCAGCTTTAGATGGATAACTGGTCCCTCCTCTGGGGTTTGAGAGATACAGGGTGGTACTCCAAGTTAAAAATGTGGTATGGGAAGCTCCCAAATCAGGCCTTTTAAAAAGAGACATTCTTTACATATATGCATGTCTGGCCTGACGTTATTGGAGACTCCCTGAGCCCAGAAGAAGCCACCGGATGATGTAAGCCCACTTTTGGCTCCTTGGCCCCAGGGTGAGGTGGGAGGCTGGCAGCGGCCACGCAGGATCAGGTGAGTTTGCCACGGACTCCAGCAATGGGCTGGGGGTGGATATAGAATACCTGCTGGCCGGCCCTTATAAATAACTGGCAGGAGGGCACAGCGCCTGGCCCTCTCCCTGGCTCCTGGCATGCCCAGCCTGAGACTACAAAGGCCCCTTTCATGCTCGTCTGCAGGGGCGGTGGCTGTTGGCGTGCTCGCCGGAGACCGGTCCCGGCTGCCTCCGTTACTTTCAGGACGGATGGGACAGTGGCTCCGGTTCACTGCTTTCCCTTCTGCCAGCCCAGGCCTTGCCCCGTTGCCCTGTCCTTCATCAAAACGGAACGGTTCAATTAAGTGCGCTCCGTAGAGAATGTGAATCTGAAAGGGCTGATTCAGTAAATCAGGAAGACTGATGGGCCCCCACAGGTAAAACAGGAACCCAAAGAAACCTCAGTTAACACCTGTGGAAAGCAATCCTTCCTTCCTTCTTCCCTCCCTTCCTCCTTCTTTCCTTATCTTTCCTTCTCTCCCTTCCTCCCTCCCTCCTTCCCTTGTCCTTCCTGCCTGCCTGCCTTCCTTTCTTTTTTCTTTTTCCTTCCTTCCCTTCCCTTCCCTATCATTAGAGATACAGGCAACAAATTCTCAAGGTAAAAATGGGAATGATTTAATCATGTCATTAAAACAAGGACTTACACCCAAAGAAGAAATAACAGAAAAAGAATAAAGCTCCAGGCAATTGTTAGAAACTTAAGAGATGAAAGGTATTCAGCTAGGTAGATGAAGAAAAGTGCAAATCTTTCAAAAATAATCTAATCAATCAGAGAGAAGTGCTTGATTTTCTGTATCTTGAAAAATGCAGTAAAGTTGATCACTGATAAGGGGGGAAAACCCAATCTTCATTGCTGACTTGTAATAAATTAACATATATATATATATTATATATAGTAATATTTTATATATATATAATATATATATATATAGTAAGTTATATATATAGTTATTATATATATAAAGCTATCAATAAAATAGGCAATTTACTTAATTTATTTAACTTAAACTATCTGAAGAGGCATGTTGTAGTATATGTAAGGCTAAGATCGCCAATCGTCATTTCCCTTGAAATCGTTAAAGACAAACGCAGAGTTTCACCAAAGAGTGTAGATTTGTATCTCACAGCATTTATACACACAATGCCTAAAATAATGCTAAAGCAACAACAACAACCATAGTGGACATGGGCAGAACCCTGGACACAGTAAAACAGAAGAGAAAGAACTGGAGAAGGTAATGAAACACAAATACTTGCAAATAGAAATAGAACTGTGGCAAAAGAAAGCATAGGTAGTTCCAATAGTAATAGGCACCTTGGGTGCAATTCTAAAACATCTGGAGGAACAGCTGACACCATCAAGCATTGACAGGAGCACCATCCATCAATTGCAAAAGGCAGCTTTGCTCTCAGGCTACCACACTCTGGGCTGATAACTCTAACACCAGCAACACTTGAACCTATTGGAATCTTTCTTGGAGCAGGGAAACCTGAGATTGGGGGCAGCTCAGGAGAGGGGGAAACACATATATTTTCTTTTGTTTTATTTTTATTTTATTTATCTTGGAGAATCAGTTTGATCCAGCGGTTAAGGCACCAGGTTAAAAATCAGTAGACCAGGAGTTCAAGTCCAGTCTTAGCCATGAAAGTCCACTGGGTCAGGGATCTCCAACCTTGACAACTTTAAGACTTGTGGATTTCAGCTCCCAGAATTCCTTTGCTGGCTTAGGAATTCTGGGAGTTGAAGTCCACAAATCTTAAAGTTGCTAAGGTTGGAGACCTCTGCACTGGGTGACACTGGGCTAATCACCAGATGACTGGGAGTTCTAGTTCTGTCTTAGGCACAAGAGCCAACTGGATGCCTTTTGGCCAGTCCCTCCCTCCCTCCTTTTCAACCCAACCCATCTCACATGGTTGTTGTTGTGGGAAAAATAGGAGGAAGAAGGCATCTCCTAATTTAGATATGTTCTATCTATAGAAGCCAAATACTCATCACAAAATCTCCAGAACCGTAAAGCTTACAAACTTGAAATTTGGCATGTAGGTTCCTCTTGGCTTCTAGGTGCTCACTTGAAAGGATTTTTTTAAATGACTATCAGAGCATTTAGAGTATTTCCTATATTATTATATATTATTATTATATCCTATATTATTATTAGTATTATTAACATGCTTTGATGCTAAGGAGCTCTACTCCCCCCTCCCCACCTGCAAAACACAAGCAGAGGAGTTTCAGTTTTAGTTTCATAGCAGCAACCAGCTTTAGTACAGAACAGTTGAGCTAAGCCACACCCAGGCTCCTTGCTGTCTCCTTGCACACACAGCAAATATTGCTAAAGTTTCCAAACAGCCCTCAACTCTCTCACACACTGATAGGACGCTAGCCAGATGAATAAAGTGGATGCTGGTAGGCAGAATTTTTTTCTCCTTATTTTTCTCCCCAAAAACTAAGCTCAATCATACAGTTTCCTGGGGAAGCATGGGTATCCAGCTAGTTTTAGATATGTTCACCGTCTTAAGTGATTTATACAAATAATCAAGGCGGGATATAAATTACATCAATGAATACATTTATTTTTCATATTTCTGAACCGCACATCTCTCCTAAAGAGGGACTTTGGATGGTGTACCATTCAATGTTTAACTCCAAAAAAGGTATATAAAAATTAAAATTTTAGCCAGTTTTAGAAACAGTGAGGTGTCCATTAGGAACTGGTGGGCGAGAGGAAGCGACCAACCTTCTCTGTCCTCTAATTATCAGAGGATGATTGGTCTGCTTCCTCCACCCACCCACCCAGGTCAGCGTCCCACACTTCAGCTTCAGAAATGCTCCCTCTCTGGTACCAAAAATAGAAGAGGCAAGTACTGAAGAAGCTTCAGAAAGGATGGGGTGGGGGAAACATCAAAAAAGTCCTGCTCCCGTTTGGAAAAAGCACCTTTGGGACAACCAGCTGGTTTTTCTCTCCGACATTCGTGCTGTGGAACTGTTGCCTCTCTACCCTTCTTCACATCCTCACTAGAGTTCCCTGAAAACATCCGTCGCCTCCCCCCCCCCCNAACATCCGTCGCCCCCCCCCCCCCCGTTGCTGGGAATGGCTTTATATAGATCCATACATTCTTAAATCAACATAGCCAGCCTCTTGAGCCTTGGAGAAAAGGCAAGCAGGGAGGGCGGGGTGGGGTTGGGGGAGTGATGGCACCAAACACTCGGGCCTTTGTATCTGGCTAGGTGGGCTGGATACGAAGACCTCAGCTTCCTTCCAGCCAGCATAATGATGCGCCTGTCTGGGCTGCCAGCTTCCTCCAGAAGTGCAGGACCAGAGGACAAATCAGATGTGCGTGTGAAGGAAACAGAAGATGGGCTTGGAGGATTTGAGGGGAGAAGGGGTAGAGGGAGGGAGAAAGAGACCACAGATGATGTGGGAGAAGGTGGAGTCTCAGAAGCCATGGAGGGAAAATAAGAGTCGGAGTACCAAGTCCTCTTTTCCACCTCTGCTCTTCTCTACCTGAAGGGGCAGAGCCAGCAGTTGAACAGCCTTTGAGGTCCTTCTAGTGAACTCTTCTGGAAACAGGTTGGACTACAGCTCCATTTCCAGGGATTGGGAGTCCTAGCCCAACACACATGGAGAGAGCATGTTAGGGAACAAATTAAAAGTCATTTAAAAGGTGGTATCTGTATAGATAGAGGAGAATATTTGAAGATCAGGATTGAAATGAAGGGCCCTTGGTGCTTTCTGAACTTGGGGGTTTTTATACAGAGGGTTCATTCCCCAACTAGGTAGTATCATCAGTGCTAGGAGGAGGAGGAGGAGGACTGTGGGGTCTTTGGTGTTCTTTGAGATTGGTAGTTTTCTTGCAGAAGTTTCATTACCCAAATAGGTGGTACACTAATGATGTTACCTAGTTGGGAAGTGAAACATCTGCAAGGGCCTGCCCAGTGCCTGCTTTTGGGATGATTGTTCAGTTACATCAACTGAGAAGCCCCCCATCAATGTCCTACCTAGGTCAACCTCCAATGAGCTCTTGAGGATTAGCCAAGGCTGTAGCTACTTTGCCTCCTGCTGCCCATTGCTGGGTGCAGGAGGCAGGCCACTGGCATGCAACTGAGCAGAATTTGAATCCAGAGCTAAGACTTAGCCAAACTGGGTAGCATTACGAGAGCTGGAGCTGAGCGGATGCCAAGCTGCTTTCTTAAGGGCCAAATGAAAAGATTGGCATCAACCAACGGGTGCCACCCAAGCTTGGGGCACCCAGGAACGCCCTCGTGGCGCTGGCCAGGGAGGCCACAAAGCCTACACCGAGGTTAATGGTTAATGGGCTGCCAGCAAACCCATCCCCATTTGATGGATTACTTTTGCCCTTGGGTGGCTGTGGGGCTGAGGGGAGAGGCCTGGCTGTTTCACTCAGGAGGGGGAAGAGGCCATTGGGCGGCCCTCTATCTTGAGCACACAAGCTGTGTTTGCCAGGAGGGATTACCTGAGAGCTATTTCACTCTCCCCCCTCCAGGACTATACAGGGAGGGCTGCAGAAGAGCTCTTAAAGGGACAGGTGTGAACCAGGAGTTTTCTGGGGAAAGAGGTCTCTCCTCTGGTTTGGAGTTCCTGCAAGCTGTGTAAAGCTGCAGCCTCAAACAGCTGAATAACAGAGCTAGAAGGGACCTTGGAAGTCATCTAGATGTAGAAGCAAGCCCTTCCACTAATTGTTCCGTCCAAAAATTTATCCTTAGTTCAAGGATCTGCCTCATTGGCATTTTTTTTCTCTCCAATAGTACTAAACTGGAGCTTTTTCATATTTTTTCCCAAGTTGCAGAGAACCCGGGAGGGGGGCAAAATGGGGTCCATTTCAGTGGNTGGAGCTTTTTCATATTTTTTCCCAAGTTGCAGAGAGCCCGGGAGGGGGGCAAAATGGGGTCCATTTCAGTGGCTAAGAAGGGAAACTGCTTAAACCAGGCTCCTTTCTGAGCTGTAGGATCAGGAATCTCTTTGTTCTCATCTCTTTTATGGTTCTGAATTTTTTTTCTTTTAATCACAAAGATTTGTTCCTTGGCAAAAAAAAAAAAAAAAAAA
>BHFT01042768.1:54565-67546 GCA_004320025.1 Laticauda laticaudata
AAAAAAAAAAAAAAAAAAAAAAGGTGGGGAGATTGTTTTGAAAAAGCAAAAACTCCCAGGAGGGGCTCAGAGATCTTTTGTTTGTTTTTAATGGCTATAATTGGTGACCATTTTTCCATTAGAAATCGGATCCTAATGTTTTGATATAGCATTTCTCAACCATGGCACTTTGATGATGTGTGGACTTCAACTCTCAGTCAGCTCTGGAATTCTGGGAATTGAAGTCCACACATTTTTAAGGAGCCAAGGTTGAGAAACGCTACCTTAAAATGTTATAGAAAGTAGGATTTTTCTACGGAAGCCTGATACCTTTCCCCCTCCAAAGGTTTGCCATCCCCTCCAGGGGTCAAAAAAGTCATGATGATGTCCCAAAACTTCTCTTTCTTACGTGTGGAACATCATCTTGACTTTTGACCACAAACTCCAGATGCACAGAATCCCTTATGACTGACATTTTAGAGGTGAGGGAATAATTGTTACTCTATTGGAGGGCTAAGTCACTGTATTTGTCTTAGAGGATGTTTGTATATCTTTATGCTCCAGCTGGTGATAGGGCAACTTAAAAGTGCTAATAAATAAGCAAAGCATATATAAATAATTGAATTCTTGGAAAAAGTCACAGCTGGTTCCCAATAATCTAATTAGAGAGCCCAGAGAATCCTACCTTAAAACTGATATTTTAATAGTCCCAATATAAAGGAAAGGAAAAATACCAGATTTTGTATTTCGCACTACCAGGACTGGGAAATTCACCCCCAACATCCCTAGTTAAAGATCAGATAGTTTCTTGTTTTTAACAATTCCTTTACCATGATACAATGCTCTGAATCAAACCCCAGTGAGTAATACTTTTGGCCAGCATTGGATACGTGGGAGGAATCTAAACTGGGGGGTGGGGGATTGCAGGGCTTCCCCCATTGCAAAAAAATGTGAGCGATTATTCAAATGTGGGACAGAAAGAAAAATGTGGGGAAATTAATTAAATAAGGGAGACAGCCATATGTCTGGAATCAAATGTGCTTCATTGTGCTTGGACTGCTTAAAGTCATCTTGGGAAGACATGATTGACTTGACTATGATTACTTTCTCTGGTTGACCATGGTTGAAGATAACTAACAAGCAAGTATCAGAACGTGTAATATCAGACATGTCACTAGAAGGCAAAAATCACAAAACTGTGTCTCACATACTTTGGCCATGTCATGCAGGGAAATTCACTGGAGAAAGCAATTACGTTTGGAAGAGTTAGCTGTCAAAAAGCATTGTGGTTGGACATTATCAAAGCTGACACCGGCCAGAACATAGAACAACTCAAAGAAGTAGTGTGAGATTGGAAGATATGGATAGACCTGGCTCATAGAATTGCCAAGAGTCGGACGCGACTGAATGGATAAGAATATCATCATAGTTGATTTCATCAGCCACTGCTGAGTAGGTTCACACAGCCTGGTAAAAGCCAAGCCATGATCTACAGAACACAGGGGTTGGATTTGCACAGGTTAAGGCGCACGTGCACAAACACCACTTCACAGAGGGTTGATTACACCAGTTGGCAAAAAATGGATAATTTCTGCACGAAAGTCGTCCTTTGCCTTCTGCAGGACAGTTACAAGTAGGTCAAAGGCAATACCAGCCAAGGAGAGGACAGATAGGACACTGTGTTTGATCTCTTTCCCCGTGGCTCACTGGGGAATTCTGGGAGTTGAGGTCCACAAGTCCACAAGTTGCCAAGATTGGACACCTCTGGTATAAACACTTCAAGGGCTGTTTTCCATTTGCTTTTCAAACTTCCAGGGGACCCTGAATTGGGGGAAAGCCTTGCTTTGGTGAAGACTCTTGATGGAGCTAATGCTAAAATATGTTTACCTGTTCCTCGTCTACTTTGGCTCCTGGACAATTGGTTGAAGGAGACAAAATGGATGTCAATTCAAGTTCAAAGGGATGATACCTTACTTTCATATTTGGGGAAAAAAAACCAACAAATTTGCATCTTGGCCTTTCAGTTCACATTTCGGAGCCATAGTTGTTGTTGTTTTCAAACACCTGGAAAGCTGGTAGCTTAGCTGCAAAAGAAGGACTGGCTCAACCTTTTCCCCACATTTAGTTCGCATCTATTTATATGTGTGTGTGTGTGTGTGTGTGTGTGTGTGTGTGTGTGTGTGTGTGTATTTGTTTTTTATCCATTTCGGAAAAGAGGGTTATTCTCTCAGATGTGTGACACGTAATCTGAAATAAAAATTGGTTGGAGCTGTGGGCAGAAACACAACATGCAAAACACAGCACCTAGATACCAAGGCCCATTCAACATTCTGGAACTGATCCCCAAGTCAAATGGATATCGAATTCATCCTCTTTTGGGATGATTCATCCTCTTTGGGGTTCCCTTCCAACATCCCCCCTGCTGCCTTTTCGAAGCATATGGAAGATGGGCTGGAAAAGGTTAAGCGACAGCTAGGCGACATGTTATCTACAGGGTGGGTCCCCCTCCAGCTCTGCCACTGCCACCAGCACCGTCTGTTTTCTTATCTCTTGGCGTCCTTGGCCCACACCTGTCACCGTGGGGCTGCCCAGTTGATGATTAACCAGGACTTCCTGTTTGCTGCTGAAAAATGGCAGAATGGCCTGGTTTGCTGGCGCAGGGGGAGATGATCAAGACAGAGCCACAGGAGAAAGAGAGATGATCTTGCAAAGCCTGTTAAGCATCCTGAGAGCTGAAAGTTACATGGGTCTATCTCAGGAGTTCCACAGGCCTAGGAAAAAAAGATGAGGCATCATATTTTCACCCTATTTATACAGCTGGTCCTCAACTTACAGAGCAACATTTCTGCTGCTAAGCGAGACACTTATTAAGTGGGTTTTGCACCATTTTACGACCTTTCTTGCCACAGTTGTTAAGTGCATCACTGCAGTTATTAAGTTAGTAACATGGTTGTTAAATGAATCTGGCTTCTCCATTGACTTTGTCAGAAGGTCACAGAGCGGGATCATCTGATCCCGGGACATGACAACTATCAGAAATAGATGTCGGTTGCCATGCGCCTGAATTTTGGTCACGACAGTGAGGATTCTACAATAGTCGTAACTTTGAAAAATGGTTCTAAGTCATTTTTTTCAGTGGTGTTGTAAGTTCAATCATTAAACAAAGTGTTGTAAATTGATGTTAAGTTACAAATAAATTTTTAAACCACACTACCTTATAGTTTTATTTCATTATACACAGCCCAGAATCATCTTTTGAGAGACAGGCAGCTACATAAATATGATAAATAAGATGACTATGATGAACTATCCCAAGCAAGCAAACCATCCTTCAACTTCTGAAATTTTGGGATGTTGGAACCCCAGATCTGCAAAGGCAGGTTCTAAAGTAGTGAGATTGACAATCAATGCAAGATAATCACTCCATGTCATCACCAGCATGTGACTAAGATGGGAGAGAATCAGATTCAAGCTCCCCATTCAAGGTGGATGATCAATCAGTCTCTCAGCCTACTTACCTCACGAGATGAGCACGGGAAGTTGCGTCTTGACCTGCCAAGAGAAAATATGAGATGCAAATATAAGAGTAAAGAAAATAAATCAAACAGAAACATTTGTTTTTATAAACTGGGAAGAGGGACACTGGCTGGATTTTTCATCTTTCAGCAAACCAAAGGAGTTTATTCTCTTCATGCATTTTGTTTGTAGAGTAGGAGTAGCCAAGCTTGGTCACTTTAAGACTTGTGGACTTCAACTCCCAGAATTCCCCAGCTTAAAATGGCCAAGCTTGGACACCTCTGATGTAGAACCTACCATTATGGTGTGTAAAAAACAACCTGGGTTGATGTGAAGTCCACAAACTGTTTATTAAAACAATGTATTAGACTGATATGTGACCAAGTTTATTTTCTTCTTGAGCAAAGCACAGTAGTTTCCCCAAAAGTACAATATTGCCAATTTCACAACCAAAGATACTTCTGGACTGGAGCCAGGTTGGCTCTTGAGGTATCCTTATAAAATAAAAAATTAGCTACAGTTCAACACTTGACTTGAAAGATCTGCCAGTTAACCAGAAGAAAGACAAAATAAGCTTGAGAAGATGATAGATTTCAGCCTTGCTATCTAGTTTCTTGGAAATGGGTTTTTTTGTCTTCAGGTAACAAGAGATCTCCCTCTCACCACCATCACTTTGCTGCCATTTTGTTGTCCCAAAGTAACCACAACTGTAACAAACACAACAAAGGAAGGCATGCATCAGTCTTAAAATCATCAAAAGTCTAATACAAGTGTGGTCATCCCAAAGGAGCTTTACCAAAAGGCAACTGGGCTTGGTGTTTTTCTTTGAAAATGTTTTACTTCTCATCCAAGAAGCTTCTTCAGTTATCCAGCCTTTTGGAAAAACACCTTTGGGACAACCATGACCTGGATATTTGTCAATCTCCACAAAGTGTGGTCAGTTTCCAGCAGACAAAAAGGACTTAAAAGACAAACAAGTAACTGCGAAGTTGGGGACCAGAGGGGGTGCAAAGAAAATTAAATTCCATTCAAAGGTTTCCAAAGGTTTTGCTTTGGATTCTTGCTGGGGTATGTTTATCTTTGCCTCCTCCTCATTCCTTAAATGGGGGGTGGTACTTTGGACCTTGCAACGGGACTTATTGTTCAATCCTGGTTTCTCTCCCATTGTCTGGGATGAATAATGTAATTCCAATATGCAGCATGCTAGCGTCCTTTTGTTTCTTTCTGGTTGAGCATGTTGGAGGTAGCCAGCCAAGTGCAGATAATTCTCCATACTGTGGCTAAGTTCCCCACAGCCTGCATGTAAATGATTCAAGTCTCTTAACCACTTTTACTGAGACAAAATTCTTCCACCCTGGCCAGGAGAGAAGGGTGCAAGGACTCTGGGTGGTGACTCATGTAATTAAAAAATAGTTAAACTAGATTGGATGGGTGCTGCCCTCACCAATTAGTTGATAAGGCTCGAAGACAGGGGTGTCCAATCTTGGACACTTTAAGACTTGTGGGCTTCAATTCCCTGAATTCTGAGAGTTGACATCCACAAGTCTTAAAATACCTTAGACACCCCTGCTCTAAGACATATGAAAACAGAATTATAGCCTTTGAACACAACCTAGCTGCCCAGGAAAAAGTATAGTTAGAACCTGGTGCTCATTCTTCACTAAGAAAATAGACTAGTTTTCCCCACACATCATGAAACCTGGACCTTTCAAAAATATTGTTGACCCACTCAGCATTAAGTGAAGAAGTTTTAATCATGGTTTGCTGAATCAGCTATAAAGCTGGATAGACACAAGTGACATCTCAATGATATTTGTGATAACTAGGCATTGTTTGTAGAAAACAATATTTTTTTCCACTTGGGATCAGCACTACACAGAGGATTTGGTGATGCTCATGGTTTTGTTAAACAAAAGGCAAAAAATGAATGCAGAATAACAGAGTTGGAAGGTCCCTTGGAGGTGTACTAGTCCAACCCCTTACTCAGGCAGGAGACCCTCATTCAGGACAAATGATTCTCCAGTCTCTTCTTAAAAACCTCCAGTGATGATAACTAATAAGGCTATAAGAACAATTAAACCAATCAATACTTTTTTCTTAACTAGGTCTTTATGGAACAAATGCCCAGTTCCCTAGACAAACATCCAGAACTATAATTATATGTATATTTTTCTATTGGTTCAGCTTTTTCACCTGAGCATCTTCAAAGGAAGTTTTAGAATACTGCCTCAAAAGCTATCTAACACCAAGATTATTCCAACATCAAATAAAACAATTAGAACTGTGCTGTCTTCTAGAGGCACAGTTGCATCCAAAAAGCTTCTGCACCAATTATTAACAACTCAGCGCAGCAGCACCTATAAGCCAGAGTTCCTTCTGAACTCTGCAGCAGAAACTTGGGATGAGTATCTAGCAATGGAGTACTGCCTCCCTCTAAAGGACCAAAAGGGCAATTTTATTTGGAAAAATAAAAACAAGCCAGACCCGCTTTCCCAAATGTCCTGATCTACATTCAGGGCTGTGCAAAATGCTAAAAGTTTTCTTCCAGTTTTTAAGTATGTTTTGCTTGTTTAGTTCCGGTATCACTTTCAATGGCTGGACCAATTGGACCGAGGCAAGATGAGGATAGATTTGAGCAGATTTTTCCTTACTGTTTTTTTAGTTTCCCTTTTGTTTTTGTTTGTTCTGTTTTCAATAAATCTTGCAACAATTGTAGACAGTTTTAGCCTCTAGGCCAGGCCTGCATAATAGGGAGAGCCCCAGGGCTACATGCAGCCAGCCAATAATGGAAATCCACTGCTGCCAAACAGATTTGCTAGTGACAGCCAGAGGTGGTCTTCAGCAGGTTCTGACCAGTTCTGGAGAACCAGTAGCGGAAATTCAGAGAACTGGCAAATACCACCTCTGACTGGAGATTTTAGTATCCTTCCCCTGCCAAACCCACCAAGCCATGCCCACAGAACGGGTAGTAAAAAAATTTGAATCCCATCGCTGAGTGACACCCTGAAAGATATATTGCCAAGCATCTGCAACACTGCTCAGAGTGCCAACACCTTCCCTGGCATTGCTAAATGCCAGAGATCGTGATATCAACTATTTATCCATTATTATTATTATTCATATTCCTCATTTTTACAAATAACTCAAGGCAGCATACATGTGCAACACACCTTTCTCTACCTGTTTTTCCCACAACAACTTGTGAGTTGGGTTGGGCTGAGAGAGAGGACTGGCACAAAGTCACCCAACTGGCTTTCATGCTTGATAGAACTAGAGCTCAGCATCTCCTGGAAACTGGCTCAAAGTCCTCTAGCTGGTTTCAAGGCTAAATTGGAACTAGAATTCAGTATCTCCTGGTTTCTAGTCAGGTGCCTTAACCACTGGGCCAAACTGCCTCATCAATGTGGCCCTTTTCCTTCTAATAGTTGTGCACACCTGCTCTGGACTTTGTCCTCTGATGAGGAAGATGCCCACTCCAGACAACACCATGGGCTATTTTTACCTATTAGAAGCTGGAATATGGTTTTTAGGAGCCCAGTTAAAAAATAATAACAATTAATGTCAGATGCAAAGTTCAAACAGCCAAATCATGGCTTGTGGTTAGGGATACAAATGGAAGGGCAGGATATTCTTTTATTTTTTAAATTATTTTTATTTCTTCTATATTATTTTCTGCAAGCTGCTTACAGTCACCATGACTAGATGGCTATATTTCCTACAATTTTTCCCCCTTTTAAAAATCCAAATATTGCAGTCTTTTGGCATCACCTTGCTTTCATTTACTTTTCTTTGTATCCCACCTTTATTACTTTTTTTACTAATAACCCAAGCCAGCTGTTTGTATTTTTATGCCTTTCCTTTTGTATTTCAACTTTTCACGGCAGTTGTGGGTAATATGTGTGAATTAGTTCGCTGTCTCACATATTCCTTTTTTTTTGTTTTTTTGAAGTAAAGTTTAGCATATTCAAATAATGGTTAAAATACAAAATTCCAAAATACTTTTAAAGGGACAATCCTAACCCTGTCTGAAATATTTCCTGAGGAAAACAAATAATCCAACGGGGTCCCAACAACGTCCCTCCTTCTCCTAATGAGAGCGGCGCAATTTCCCTCACATTTTCCCCGAACGTTATAAAATGGAGGCGCTTCCAGGCTCCCCAGAATTCCCCGCGGCGACGCACGTTCCTGCGTGAGGAAAACTACACCTCCCAGAACCCTTTGCACGGCGCGCCTCCTGGACTATTGGAGCGCGAGACACCTCTTGATCGTCCCAGGGTGCATTGCGGCCAGCGCTTAGCCTCCCCCTCCCTCCTCTCCTTTAAAAGGAAAGGGAGAAGCAAGCCGGGCCCGCCTTGAGGGGTGTCCGGAGCAAACTACGCGACCCAGGAAGCATTGCTCTTTGCGCACGCGCGGTGGCGCATCACTCAAGGCGAGGGGGATTTGCGTTTGCCAACGTTGAGGGTCTTGCGGAAGCTTGACTAAAAAAAATAAAAAGGGAAAGGGGAGGATTGGGGGAAAGAAACAGAAAGCCAAGAAATTAGTTTTCGCTTACTGAGGCGAAGGAAAGGCGCTGCCCGGCTGTGCTGGTAAGGGGAGGCCGCGCTGAAAGAGGCCGAGCAGTTGTCATGGAAACGGAAAGGGCCCGTTGGGGTGTCAGCCCACACCCCCCGGGACGGGGAGGTCATCTCGGAGGGGGTTCGGGGCGGCTGCGATGGTTGGACTCTTTTTGGGGGGCACTTAGGGCGAGATGGCCCTCGGACGGGTCAGTGAGTGGCCTTCTGGAGGCGCTGGACATACCCCATCATCCCCAGCCAGCCTTCTCATCCCAAGTTAGCCTGTGCCCCCATCATCCCCAGGCGGCCTGTGTCCCATCATCCCCAGCCAGTGTGTACAGTAACTATATTGAATCCTAGTGCAATTTTAATGCAATATCAGGGGTTTTCCATTCAATTGTACAGAATGCAAAGGATGGGTGTTTGTGTTTTATTTTCAAAGCTGTAATGTACACTGAAGATGGCGTTTAATTTCGTTGTACGAGGTGCAATGACAATAAAGTAAACTAAACTTCCATCATCCCTAACCAGCCTGTGCCCCTATCATCCCCAGCCAGTGCAACAAATGGAAGCCACCCTCCAAAGCAATCTGCCTTTCAGGGGCTCATCCAGCACAGTTGTGACCCTGTGGAACTCACTGCCACAAGATCCAGAGCGATTGAATGGAGCAGCTCCTGCAGGAGAAATCATAAATACCCATTTGTTAAATCTGCTTTTTAGACCAGTGTTTGCCAACCTCAGCAAATTACCCAACTGGCTGGGGAATAGCAATACCACTTAGACTTTTATATACCGCTTTATAATGCTTTATAGCCCTCTCAAAGCGGTTTTACAGAGTCAGCCTCTTGCCTCCAACAATCTGCATCCTCATTTTACCCACCTCAGAAGGATGGGAGGCTGAGTCAACCTTGAGCCTGGTGGGATTTGATCTGCCAAATTGCAGTAGAAGTACCTTGCAGTACGGCACTCTAACCACTGCGCTACTGAGGAATCCTGGGAGTTTGGGGGATTCTGGGAGTTGAAGTCCATACCTATTAATTTTGCTGGTTAAGAAACTCTGTTCAACAGTACTTCCAAGATCGGATATTTGCAAGTTACTCTCTCGAATTACTACTAGTTTCTTCCTAGCTTGCTTTAACCAGATGCCCTCTGCTTTCTTCCTAGGTCTCGGTTTGCTTGGCTGGATTTTGTCCATTGTCGACTTGATCGAGGGTGGGAAGCCATGGCGAACACAAGTGGGGTGGGAGACCCTGGCCTTTTACGGATGAGCATTGCCTCCCAGTTCTTTTCGGGAGAGGAAATGGCAGAGATTGACACCATGACCACGTCGGAGAAAGTAAGACTCCCAGGATACAAAGCTTGAAAGGGGACCCATGTTGCCATGATGGGAGCTCAGTCTGGACCCATCATCTTAAAACCAGTTGGGATTTAACTGAGTCCCCATCTTTGCAATTTCTTCCCATCTTCCTCTGTAGCAGGAATGGGCAACTACGACCTGTGGACTTCAACTCCCAGAATTCCTGAGTCTGACAGAATTCTGGGAGTTGAAGTCCACAGGTCGTAAAGAGGCCATAATTCCCCCACCCTGTAACTTTGATCCTTCAATCCGTTTGTTCTTCCAATCACAGTGTCACATTTGCAAGAAAATCATGGCTTTTTTAAAATCAGACTCTTTTCCATTCAATCTCTTTTACATCAATTATTAGAATTTATTACACCCACTATTTTCCCATACATATAATAGACTTCTCTGGATTTTCTTTTTGTTCCTGATACTGATTTTGTCCTTTTTTGTTTTTTAAATAACCAGGTTGTAGATTTGCTGAATCAAGCTGCCTTAATAGTCAACGAATCTAAAATCACAATCCTTAAACAAGTGAGTGAAATAACTTTTTCCTTCTCTTGAATTTGAAACCAGGCTTTCTTCAGTTAAATGGTCTTCTCTCTGGCTAGCCAGTTGAAACACTGTTAGGGGAGCCCACAGCCTAACTTCCTCCAATTTAGTTTCTATGTGTTTGAATAGCCAATGGGCTCAGCTGTGGCCTTAAGTTGAGAACTACCTTTACAATGTATTACAGTTATCCTGTTACAGCAGTATTTTCTCAATCTTGGCAACTTTAAGATGTGTGGACTTCAACTCCCAGAATTCCCTAGCCAACATTCTAGGGGTTGAATTCGACATTCTGGGAGTTGAAGGTCTTAAAAGTTGAGAAATGATGAATTAGAGGATTAAAATCATAGGTAATTCTGTATGTTAAAGCCATTTTTGCATTTGTGAGTCGAATTAATCTTCAGCAAATTATTAAGGTTGATTGATGGCAGACAGGAAGACTCAAATAGTGATTCAAATACTCAAATGATGTGCCGGAAGGATTTTTCCAGTTTTTCCTTCATGCTTGCCTGTATTGTTCTTCATTTTCTTTTCTCTTTTTCCCAGGTCCAGGAATTGATTATAAACAAGGACCCTACCTTGCTGGATAACTTCCTGGATGTAAGTTGGCTGGGAATCTTCATAGAAATCTCCTTTTCTTCATAGAGTCTGTATTGTGATTCTTCCTGCCCATAATGTCCACCATTGGAGGGTTTTAAGATGAGATTGTACATCAGTTTGTCTCAAATGGATTAGGGTCTGCTGCTTGGCAGAGGATTGGACTAAAAGACCTCCAAGACCTCTTCCCACTTTGTTATTCTGTTAACTTGGGCCAAGCAGTTGGATTTGAATAATCCCTTCCAGAATAACCAAGGAGTAAGGAGATGGTGGCTGCTGGAACTAGACTCTTCGTCTCCTTTCTTGCTTGCTCCTGTCTATTACTCAAGCTCTTTTCCAACTTGGCTCATAGTGAGATGTGTTTTTTTGGGGGGACTGAAAGGCCAAACAACCATGAAACCCCTTTTCTGTTGTAGGAAATCATCGCTTTCCAGGCAGATAAGTCTGTCGAGGTGCGGAAATTTGTAATCGGGTTCATAGAGGAAGCCTGGTAAGTCCATGGTGCCCTTTTCATTTTTTTATGTCTTTATCAAATTTAGAAACTACCTGTCTCCCTTAAAGAGGGGCTCAGGGCGGGTACAAATCAAAAACATAAAAACAGAACATAACAAAGTAAAGGCAAAGATAGTCAAAATCCAACACTAAAAGTTAATTAAAAGGCAGAAGGAGGACTTTCAGCATGGCTGGCTGGGGGAATTCTGGGAGTTGAAGTCCACAAGTCTTAAAAGCTACCAAGTTTGGAGAGCCCTGTTTTAGCCATTTTCGAAAGGCCAGGAGAATTTGCCATTTTGATCCATCCTCATACTTCTGAGGTAGAGACAGGCCATTTGACCTGGTTCCTGAAGTGCTTCCTTTTTTTTCTGTAGCGGCCATAGGGGCTCGTCCTCTTTTGATTCATTTCCTTTTTTGAATTTGTTCTCTTCAGCAAACGGGACACAGAGCTATTGCTCAAGCTCATTGCCAACCTGAATATGCTGCTGAGGGATGAGAATGTCAATGTGGTGAAGAAGGCCATCCTGGCCATGACCCAGCTCTATAAAGTGGCCCTACAGGTGAGCTGATCCCCAGGGGCCAAAGTAGCTTGCCTGCTCACCCGTGAGAGGCAAATAATCAGAGCCACTTGTGAATTTAGAGAGGCAACTTTATTGTCTCCTGCCTGTGTTACAAGAATCTCCCCAGGCTGCTTGCTTTTCCCTGGGAACAACCAGATAAGGCTCGCAGCTATATAAGGACTTCAAGCTAGAGCCTCACTTGACCCTTCCTTCCAATTTGACTGGGAGTTCTCCCGACATCTTCCTCACTTCTTGAAATGAAAAGTGGAACCTGAGATTTGCACCCTCTTAGAGGAACGGGATGGGCCCGAGTGAACAGGGCACAAAAACCCTGAGTGGGAAGTGGGGTGGTGGTCATGAAGGTACAGGGTTGTAGTGAGCATCCCTTTGCTACCTGTGCCCTCCTAAACTGGTCTGGCTAGGATGCGGAGCTGCTCACGGACTCTCTTCCTTTGTTTCACTGCCCAGTGGATGGTGAAGTCCAGGGTGATCAACGAGATGCAGGAAGCCTGCTGGGAGATGGTCTCGGCCATGGCCAACGAAATCATCCAGCTGCTGGACTCCGACAACGATGGCATACGCACTCATGCCATCAAGTTCGTGGAGGGCCTGATCATCACTCTCTCACCCCGCATGCCGGAATCGGAGGTGCCCAAGCGACACGAGAATGACATCAGCCTTGACCGGGTTCCCACGGACCACATGTACATCAAATACAGTAAGGAGCCCCGGTGGCACAGTTGTGGTGACTCTCTATTGCAATCCCAGTTTCTCACGTGGCCTCTTGAGAAAATTAATTGCCCACCCTTGGATCAAGCAAAATTTTTCAGCCTTGACAATTTTAAGATGTGTGGGAATTCTGAGAATTGAAGTCCACGCATCTGAAAGTTGTCAAAGTTGAGACACATTGGAAAGCCAGACTGAAATACCTTTTGACATTTGGAAGTTCACAGGAGGACTTTGGGGCCAGTTGCTTTCAGCCCAACTTTACCTCTCCTGGTTGTTGTGAAAATCCCATTGGTGGGGGTCTGAGGAGTGTTGTATATGTGCTGCTTTAGGAAGGGCAGGATACAGGTTTAATCAGTGGAATAATGCATAGGTGATGGAATGTGGTGGGCCAGAGGGAGGGGCTGCATTCCAGAAGAGCCAAGAAACAACTCAGTTCAGAGAGTTGGTCTGAGAGAGAAAGAAGTGAAGACAGCTCCTCTGTAACAGTTCTCTAAGTATAGGCTTGGGGAGGTAGCAGGCTGCTTTAGTGTGGCAAGATTCTGTCTCCAAGCAGGGAATAATAGAGAAGTCGGCTTAAGAAGTCATTAGGTGTCCTTGATTCTTTGGTTTATAAGTAGTATAGTTTATAAGTTGATTTCTGCTAAGTCCCTTTCTTCCCCCCCCC
>BHFT01042768.1:67562-85583 GCA_004320025.1 Laticauda laticaudata
CCCCCCCCCCCAGATGCCCTGTGGGAGGAAGGGAAGGCAGCGCTTGAGCAGCTTCTGAAGTTCATGGTACACCCAGCCATCTCCAGCATCAACCTGACAGCAGCCCTGGGCTCCCTGGCCTCCATCGCCCGACAGCGGCCGATGTTCATGTCAGAGGTGATCCAGGCCTATGAGACACTGCACGGTAAGCCAGCCAGAGTCACTGCATTAGCACCTTGGCTGTACACTTCAAGTGATCTATGACATAGAATAATAGAGTTGAAGGGACCTCAGAGGTCTTCAAGTCCAATCCCCTGCTCGAGCAGGAGACCCTAGACCATTTCGGACAAATGGTTGTCCAGCCTCTTCTTAAAAAGCTGCAGTGTTGGAGCAGCACCCGTGACTTCTGGAGGCAAGCCCTTCCACTGGTTCATCGTTCTCACCATTAGGAAGTTCCTCCTTAACCACCATGTTACTAACTGAACAACTCCAGTGATGCACTTAAGAATGTTGTGGCGAGAATGGTCATAAAACGGGACATTCTTTGGTTCTTTAGATAGCTGTTATTATGGCCTCTTTATCAATTTAAGCTGCAGGCTTGATGCTTGGTTCTCAACACACATTTAAGGGGATTGTTTTAATTGGCTTCCTAAGCCAACCCCAAAGAGGGACTTTGAAGATATAGGGTGAACTAGAAGTCCTGTTTCTCTTCTAGTGGTAGTAGTATTGATTGAGTAGCCTTGTGACTTTATCAATAGTTTCTCCTCTAGTTCTCTCCCTCCAGCCTTTTTCCCCTGGGAGAGAACCCGGGGGAATCCTTCCCATTTCTGGGTGTCTCACCTGCTTACGGTTCTGTCCTGCCGACAGCCAACCTCCCTCCCACGCTGGCCAAGTCCCAGGTGAGCAGCGTCCGCAAGAACCTCAAGCTCCACTTGCTTAGCGTCCTGAAGCACCCGGCCTCTGTCGAGTTCCAGGCCCAGATCACCACCCTGCTGATGGACCTGGGCACCCAGCAGGCTGAAATCACCCGCAATATGCCCAACCTGAAGGACTTGCGCAAACGCCCCCGGGACGAGAGCGACCCCNCTGGGCACCCAGCAGGCTGAAATCACCCGTAATATGCCCAACCTGAAGGACTTGCGCAAACGCCCCCGGGACGAGAGCGACCCCACTTTGAAAAAAATGAAGATGGGTGAGCGGTCTTTGAAAGGGCATGGAGGCCTTGTGGGTGAGAGGGAGGGGAGGGAGGGCGTTCTCTTTCCCCGAAGACTGATGATATTCAGCCTGGTGCAACTTCTCTCCTCCTCCTCCTCCTGGTTGCAGAGCCCCCCCTTGAGGAGGACGACGAGGACAAAGACCTGGAGCAGGGGCCAGTGCCCACCCCCAAGCCCTCCATTCAGAGCAGCACGCAATCCGATATAGACATCACAGCCGAGTTTCTGCAGCCTCTTTTGACTCCTGAGAACGTGGCCAATTTGGTGGGTATTCTTGGGGTTTAGTTGTTGAACCAACTCTTGTTTTTCTGCCCCCTAGAGAGACTACTCCTTGGTGTCAAAGAAGCCTAGAACTCTGCTTTAGAGCAGGGCTCTCCAACCATAGTAGCTTTAAGGCTTGGGGACTTCAACTCCCAGAATTCCCTAGCCAGCCATCCTATCCTGGAAAAGGACTGATCTTATTCTGGAACCAGAATCAACAATTGTCCCTCTGCTGGTGTGGGATCGATGTGCTTCTTGCTTTAGTCTTGGAGTTTGGGGGGGAAAGCAATTCAGCAAGTTTAAAATGTAGATGAAATACACTAGTTTATGCTACTGCTCCGACTACATTATATTGCACTACTAGCTTTGTATATCTTGGCAACTGGTTCAAATTTATGACCGTTGCAGTGTTCTGGGTTCTTGTGATCCCCTTTTGCAACCTTCTGGTAAGCAAAGTCAGTGGGTAGCCAGATTCACTTAACAACCAGGTTACTAATTTATTAATTGACACAATTCACTTATTCACAGCTATGGCATGAAATGCCATAAAATGGGGCAAAACTCACTTAACAAATGTAACCTAACAACAGAAATTTTGCTTGTGAGTGGAGAACTACCTGTATAGAAAAATGATACTAAAGGTTATTGCTTCTTATCCCATCCCTTCTCCTCCCCTCCCCTCCCTTCCCAATCCATCCCCTCCCCTCTTTCTTGACTTTCTGCTCCTCTCCTTGACCGACTGTGCTTCCTGTTGGGTGTTTTTCTGCCCGCAGGTGCTCATCAGCATGGTGTACCTCCCAGAGAACATGCCGGCATCCTTCCAAGCGACGTACACACCGGTGGAATCCGCTGGGACTGAAGTCCAGATCAAGCACTTGGCACGGCTGATGGCCACCCAGATGACCGCAGGTGGTCTGGGGCCGGGTAGGTCTGCCCAGGGAGCCTCAGTGGAGTCTCATGGCTGCCATCACAGACTTTGCAGGGAGAGAAGTTTAGGGATGATCTCAGGTATAGGAAGTGGTCGCCTTGTAGCCCTCTGTTAAAACCAGGGCTCTCCAACCTTGGCCACTTTAAGACTTGTGGACTTCAACTCCCAAAATTCCTCAGCCAGCAAAGTAATGCTGATTGAGGAACTGCAATTTGAAGTCCACAAGTCTTAAAGTTGCCATGGTTGGCTGAGGAATTCTGGGAGTTGAAGTTCACAAGTTTTAAAGTGGCCAAGGTTGGAGACCCCTGATTTAAACAATCACTCAAAGTTGCCATGGTGACTGAAGCAAGTGATTTATGACCCCTTTTCACGCTCACAACCGTCAGGGAGTCACATGATTTACATTTGGATGCTTTCAAACCTGACTCCACATTGATAAGGGTTGCAAGTGCCCTGAGGTCACGTGATCACGGGGGGTGGGGGAGTCACGCCAGCTGGGGAGTTCTGGGAGTTGAAGTCCACCTGTCCAAAGTTGGGAAAGAAAGCCTGCACTAATCCCTTAATGTGAATGGGTGTCAACTCATAAAGCATACCTATGCCCATTTTAGAGTTGCCAACAGAAAGGGAGTGGGCTTGGAATCGAAAGTGCATTCCATTCATAGTTTTTCAGAGATTGTAACTGTGTGACTGAAGTTTCTGCTGGGAAAAAATCTAATTGGAGAACATGATTGATGACTCTGGGCTATGGATGTGTCCCATCAGAGAATATGAATTACAATACACCCAGAGGTTGAGGGGGAGGGGGAAACCAGGGTCAAGGGTGACAATGAATTACGTGTCTCAGAGTCCGCTACACCCAGGCAGTGCTGGCATGTTTACTCCCAATAAATATTTTTTAAGTTTTGGAAGTTTGGCTCGAGACTCAGGATTTAAAAGGGGAAACTGCTGGAATCCTGACAATGGGGTTGCCACCGGTCAACTGTGAACTCTCCCATTTTCCCTGGCAGGAGTGGAGCAGATCAAACAGGTCAAAGAAGTCATAAAAGGAGAGAAGATAGCCAAGCCGGAAGGCGTCTTGATCAAGCGACGCCTTTCCACCCTTAACCTTGGCCAGGCCATCTCCGTGGTGGGGGCTGTGAGCCCGGCCTCTCCCTCCATGGAAGTCCCGCAGGCCAAGCGGCGCCCGGAACCCATCATTCCTTCCACCCAGCCAAGGTGAGTGCTAGCAGAAATGCTCCATTGTGGCCCAACGGGAGGGGGTATGAGAGACTTGGCAATACGCAGCCCGACTTGCGGTGTTCCCGAGAGACAAGAGGTGGGCAGAATGTGTGGAAGGTCCTGGCCTGGGAGATTAGCAGGGCCCCACCCCTGTTGGCTTTTCAAAAAGCTTTGAAAACTCCGGCTGGGCTCCCAAGCTTGTGGGTTCGGATTGTGCTTAGGGCCCTGCCTCTGGGCCTTAGGGATACTCAGCCAAGTGTCTCAGCTGCTGTGTGTATTTCTTTGGGACGCTTCGATTGTTTGTATAGTTTTAGAATTATAAGCAGACCAGAGTCATTGCTTGAGATGGGTAGCTATAGAAATTGGATGGGATGGGTGGATCTATCCATCTATCTATGGATAGATAGATGGATTGATGGATAGATAAACAAGAGGTAGAAAGATAGCTAGCTAGATGATAGTAGATAGATAGACAGATAGTATTGATAGGTAGGTATTGATTGATAATATTGATGGATAATATAGATTATATGAAATATACATTGATAGACGGGTATGTGAAATATATATATAGATAGATGATAGACAGATGGATGGATGGGTTTTTGCCAATACAGATAGTTCTTGGCTTATGGTCACAACTGAGCCCAACGTTCCTGTTGCTTCGTGAGAAATTTGTGAAGTGAATTTTGCCTCATTTTACCACCTTTCTTGGCACGGTTGTTAAGTGAATCCCTGCAGTTAAGTTAGTAACCTGGTAGATAAGTGAATCTGGCTTCCCTGTTGACTTTGCTCCTCAGAAGGTCGCTAAAGGGGATCACATCACCCCGACCATCATAAATGCGAGTTGGATGCCAAGCATCCAAATGTTGACCACTCCCCCCTGACATTGGGGATGCTGCAGTGGTCGTAAGTGTGGGAAACAGTCCTAAGTCATGTGTTTCAGTGCTGTTATAACTTCAAACAATTCACTAAACAGACTTGGCCACTTTAAGACGTGTGGACTTCAACTCCCAGAATCCTCCAGCCAGCAGAGCTTACTCTCTTGTGATCCCTCCCTCTACAATCTCTCTCCACTTTAGGAGATGAAGAGAGAGAAAAAAGCAGGCATAGCTGGCTGAGGAATGCTGGGAGTTGAAGTCCACAAGTCTTAATGTTGCCAAGTTTGGGGACCTCTGCACTAAACAGATGGTTGCACAACTACCCCACCAATAGATGCCCCCCTGCATTTGGGAGAGGCCCCCTCCTCCCTCTCCCCCACCAGGCCCCGTCCCCTCTGAAAGGCTGGCCTTGCTGTGGTTGTGTTGCAGGCTGGTGGGTGCCAGCGGCCGCAAGAAGATCTTCCGCCTGAGTGACGTGATCAAGCCTCTCACGGACACCCAGAAGGAGAAGCTCAAAATGGCAGCTGTCAAGCGGATCCTCCGTTCCGAGAAGGCCGTGGCTTACAGTGGGGCGGCCCATGTAAGTTGGTGGTCCCCCACCCATGGGCACTGGGCCATTACTGGGCCATGGCCTGTTTGAAATCAGACGGTGGGAGAGATGGGCAAACACCACAAACACATGTATCTGTGAGCGGCAGACAAGTGTGCACAAATGGAGCTTTGGGCACAAGTCCCGGCATCCTATGCTCGTACGAGCAGAGCTTTGCACATGTGCACAGAAGTGCCTGCCGCTCGTGCGAGAGGAGCCTCGCGTGCGAGTACAAGCATCCTCGGCTCGCATGCAAAGCTCCCATCGAGCAAGTGGAGGGCACGTGTACCTGCCGCTCTACACATGGAACTGTGCGTGCACCAGTGGTGGGATTCAAATTGTTTTTACTTCTGGTTCTGTGGGCGTGGTTTGGTGGGTGTGGCAGGGGAAGGCTACTGCAAAATCCCCCTTCCTTCCCCTCCCACTGACCTGCTTTCCAGCTCCCTTCTCCTGTGCAGGGCAACCAAAGGTGACCCAGCCGATCAGCTGGGACTCAATGGGAGGCGGAGAAGAGATGGGGTTGGCAGGGCCAGTCAGAGGCAGGATTGGCTGGTTTTCTGAATTACTCAAAATTTCCGCTACCGGTTCTCCAGAACCCTAACCGGCTGAATACCATCTCTGGTGTCTCACACACACACAAGGTGGAAAGGTTTGGGGCCACTGAAGTCAGTAGAGGGGGCAAGATGGCCACCATGGGAAACCTGGTGGTGAAATAACGCAGCCTTCCCTCCAACAGGCCCGGGTGAAGATCCTTTCTTCTCTGGTGACCCAGTTTGAGGTCCCTCTGAAGCAGGAGATCTTGGCTTTCATCCTGGACGACATCCGTAACCGGCTGGACCTGGCCTTCGCCTGGCTCTACCAGGAGTACAACACTTACCTGAGCCAATACCCCACCGGCTCCCTCAACAACTACGATGAGTGTCTCATCGGCCTCCTCTCTGGCCTCCAGGAGAAGCCTGACCAGAAGGATGGGTGAGTCTGTGGCTCTGCAGAGCCGGCAAGCTGGATGGATGTGGTGATTGTTGGGGGAGGCTCCGTTTGTGTTTGGGATGCTGATTTTTTTTTTTTTTTACTTCCCAGTTACCAGCAGTATTCTTAATTTAGAGCTGCCCTTGAGTTTTAGCAAATCTCTCAGGTAGAAGGTGTTGGTTTTGAAACTGGCACAAGAATCAGCTGGATTTGTTTATTTGTATCCCGCCTTTATTTATTTTTACAAATAACTCAAAGCGGTGAACATATCCAAAACGCTTTCCCCCTCCTTTCCCCACAACAACCACCTTATGAGGTGAGTTGGGCTGAGAGAGACAGGCTGGCCCAAAATGACTCAGCAAGCTTTTATGCCTAAGGTGGGACTAGAACTCCGAGTCTCCTGGTGATTGGCCCAAAGTCACCTAGCCAGCTTTCACACCTAAGGTGAGATTAGAACTCCCAGTCTCCTCGTGTTTGATCCTGTATTATTCAGCTGGCTTTCATGCCTAAGGCAGAACAAGAACTCACCATCTTCCAGTTTCTAGCTTGGTGCCTTCACCACAAAACTAAATTGGCTTTCCTGGTTTTTCCTTCTAGTTTTAAAATTATTTTGAAAGGACAAGAATTGTTTGAAGACGGGGCATCAGGTTGCCCCCTCTCCTCTGATGAAATGTCTGATGATTTTGAAAAGGCTCCTCGTCAGAATGATATCCATGTAAATCATTTAAAAATCTTGTTTCCTCCGGTGTCCTGTTTTCATTGAGAGTTTGTCATCAACTTTTGCTGGCTGAAATGGTGCAGCTCACTTGTTCTAGTGGAAGCATGACTTATGTTGATCTTCTCCTGATTGTTCACTCTAAATTCTTGACTTTCTCTGGGTTTGCTTCCATCGTGTCTCTTGTAGGATCTTCACCAAGGTGGTTCTTGAAGCCCCCCTGATCACGGAGAGCGCCCTGGAAGTCATACGCAAGTATTGTGAAGATGAGGTGCGTCACCCAAGACCATAACCCAACTATGTTCCTTCAAATAGGGGACTGCCAATTCCAGCATCCCCAGCCAGGGTGACAAGCAGAACTATTTTCACTACCTCAAGGGTGGGTCACTATGGCCCCTTTACGACCTGTGGACTTAAACTCCCAGAATTCCTGAGCCAGCCATCGATGGCTGGCTCAGGACTTCTGAGAGTTGAAGTCCACAGGTTAGACTTCAGTTGTGATGACCCAAAGGGGCATGGCACAAAGGCAACCCAGTCAGATAATCAGTAGGAGTCCCTTTATTTGCTCCAACTTTGCCCCCAATGTCCTGATTACCTTCTGGCTGGAGAAAAACTCTCCCAGGAACAGCCTTGGACTGCAGAAAATTAAGTCCAAAACATGAGCAACATAAACTAACTTAAAGTCCAAACAAACCAAACTGAAATAATTAGTTTGGCAAGGCAGGAGCAAGAATTCTAGACTCGAAGGTACGGCAAAAGTCACACGGTTGGGAAGAAGCCAGGAACACAGATAAGCCACGACAACACAGGATAAAGTCATATTTATTCCCAGCAGCCTGCCGCACTCAGCTTGCATCTCTTTTAAAGTCTCCTTCCCAGCTGTGGATAATGAAGGGAATCAGGGCCCTGTCCTCCCTGATAAGCCATGCAACCCACATTGCTCCCTTCTCCATTCCTCCCTACGTGCCCTAGGATAAAGAGGGGATGGGCCTGGGCCTTCCTCTGAATGCCCAGCTGGACTGTGCCCTTCCAGTTTCCTCCACAGCCAACAGACCCACACTCCCACTCCCTGTCAGCTGTTTGTCTTCCTCCTCGGATTCAGACTCCGATGGTAACATGACATCAGTTGTCTGGAATGAGACATCTAAATATTTATCACCCTACAAAAAGCATAAGTTGGGAAAATTAATATTTTTAAACTTGTTAACAATATTCATGGGATTTTTTTTTTCCTTCCATCTTTGGACCGGAACGCATCCTGGTGGTTTTTTCTGGGCTGCTTTGCAGAGCCGGACATATTTGGGCATGTCGACCCTCCGCGATCTGATTTTTAAGCGCCCATCCAGGCAGTTTGAATACCTTCATGTCCTGCTGGACCTCAGCTCCCACGAGAAGGACAAGGTGAGTCTTCTGCCCTGGGACAGTCAACCTTCAGGCCAAAATATCTCAGGTACAGCTCTTTTAATGATTTTAATCCTAAATTTTCCAATACAGGCAGTGTTTGACCTAAAACATTTCATTTAGTGACCATTCAAAGTAGCAGCGGCTGTGAAAAAAGTGATTTTTGAGTGGTTTTCCACACTTTGTGACCATTGCCATGGTCACATGATCAAAATGTCTTGGCAACTCACTCCCATTTTTGAAGGTTGCAATGTCCCAGGGTCACATGATCCCCTTTTGGGACCCCCTGATAAGCAAAATCACTGGGGAAGCCAGACTTCACTTTACCGTGTTACTAATTTAACAACTGCAGTGATTCACTGAACAACTGACAAGAAAGGTCGTAAAACGGGCAAAACTCACTTAACCTCACACAGGATGGCTGTTGTGGAAAAAAATACACGTTTTCACATTGGATATGTTCACTGCCTTGAGTTATTTGTAAAAAAAATAAAATAAAAGCAAGATATAAGTAAGACAAGTAGAAAAAAATAAAACAATCTTGATGCTTCTTGCTGGATTTGAAACTGACCCTTTCAGGGCTGGTTGTGCTTCCATCTCAGGTTCGTCAGCAGGCCCTCCTCTTCATTAAGCGGATGTACGAGAAGGACCACCTGCGGGAATATGTGGAGAAATTTGCCCTGAATTACCTGCAGCTGCTGGTCCACCCCAACCCTCCTTCTGTTCTCTTTGGCGCCGATAAAGATACAGGTAATTAGTCCCAACAAGGAGATCTTCCAACAGGCCTTGGTTGCCTTCAGGCACAAGTAACCAGATCTACACATGGAAAGTTCAAGTTCGCTACTTGATTACATTCTGCCTACTCTACAGGAATCTCCCCATACTGTCAACCTTTGCACAGATAGATAAAGTTGTATGAAACGTAAGGAGGTGGTCAATCCTGGACCCCTTGCAGCTGCACAAGGACTCAGGACTAATTCCACACTTCCCCTCTGCTTGGCTGGGTTTTTAGGAGCAAATCAGGCAGAATTGGGAGCAGGGTTAAGTGTGCCATGAGCCTAGAATCCTTACATTCTCACAGTTTTAAGTTCCACCCCTCTTCAATTCCATAAACCCTAAATTGGGGCCTGATACAGGTCAACGGAATTCAGGAAGGGTTGGATTTAGATCAGAGGTTTCCAACCTTGGCAACTTTAAGACTTGTGGACTTCAACTCCCAGAATTCCTCAGCCAGACTCCTGATTTATGTCATTTGTGGGAACATAATGATTCTAGGCCGATGATGCATTTAACACTGCCTCCCCAGCTCTGCCTGTTTTTCTCTTGCATGTGTTTCCCAACCGACCGACCTCCCTTTGTCTTCCCAGTCATGGCTACCTAGCCTTTTCCTTTTCAACCTTCCTTTCCCTTGCAGAGGTGGCCGCCCCCTGGACCGAGGAGACCATCAAGCACTGCCTCTACCTCTACTTGGCCCTCCTCCCCCAGAACCACAAGCTGATCCATGAGCTGGCGTCTGTCTACACGGAGGCCATTGCGGACATCAAGCGCACCATCCTCCGGGTGATTGAGCAGCCGGTGAGTCAGCGGAGATCCCTCCTCCTGGGCAGAACGGCTCCCCTTTCCTTCGCCTCCCTCGTTGCTTACACTTCCCAATTTCCAGATCCGTGGGATGGGCATGAATTCCCAGGAGCTGCTGAAGCTGGTAAAGAACTGCCCCAAAGGGGCCGAGACTTTGGTGACCCGTTGCCTCCACAGCCTGACCGATAAAGGTACATGATCTTTGGAGGAAGAACTCCTGATCACTTGACCCAGGCCACTTGGACTCTCCGGCCACTCAAGGCCACAATGGTTTTTCCCCTCTGCAGTTCCTCCATCTCCAGAGCTGGTGAAACGAGTCCGAGATCTCTACAACAAAAGGCTCCCGGATGTCCGATTCCTCATCCCGGTTCTCAACGGCTTGGAAAAGGTACCCTTTGCGTTCTCCCCCATTTAACATTTTTATGGAGTTGTAAGATAAATAAGATACAAAATGAAAAAGTAAATAAGGACAGTGGGGAGGAAGAGGGGGAAGAGAAGCAAGAAAGGATAAGAAAAAAAAAATAAACATCTGATACTCTCAGTAAAATAAGTTGCAGTAAAATAAGGCATGTGTCAACTCATAAAATATTTCTTTGGTCTTTTTAGAGTTGCCAACAGAAAGGGAAGGGGGGAGAAAAGGGGTTTGAAAGAGCAGTGCAGCAGCTTGGTAAACGAAACTGCGTTCCATAAATGTTTTCAAAGATAGTAACTAGGTGACTGACGTTTCTGCGGAGCAAAATTCTAACTGGAAAGCATGATTGATGACTCTGGGCTATGGACGTGTCCCATTGGAGAACGTGAATTACGATACACCCAGGGGGTGGGGGAAAACCAGGGTCAAGGGTGACAATGAATGATGTATCTCAGAGTCAGCTACACCCAGGCAGTGCCAAACATGTTAACTTCCAATAAATCCTTTTAAAATTTTAGAAATTTGACTCGAGGATTTAAATGGGGTTAAGAATCCTGACACCATGAACATCAAATCACAACTTTTTGTCCTTTGTTGTACCCTTTGCGTTCTTCCGTGAGGCCACTTTAAGGTGCGTTACAGGGAATCCTCCGCTTATGGCTACAATGGAGCCCCAAAGTTTTTGCGGCCAAGTGAAACATTTGCTCAATAAATTTTTCCCCGTTTTACAACCTTTTGTGCCGCAGTTGTTAGGTGAATGACTGCAAATGTTTAGTTAGTCACACGGTGATTAAGCGAATCCGGCTTCCCCATTGGCTTGGCTTGTCAGAAGGTTACAAAAGGCAACCCTGGGACACTGCCACTGTCATAAATATGAGTCATTTGGCAAGCAACTGAATTCAATCATGTGATCACAGGGATGCTGCAACGGTCATAAGTGTGAAAAATGATCAGTTGCTTTTTTTCAGTGCCATTGTAACTTCAGATGGTCACTAAATGAATTGTTGTAAGTCGAGGACTACCTGTATTCGCTGGTAGTGTCTTATTTCATTGAGTAGGGAATCAGGGCCCCATGGCCCGCAGAATGGTGCTTCTCTGTCCCATGAGGACAAAACAGAGAAGCCAACGCCCTCTAAAGACTGATAGAAGAAGGGAAAAAGGGAGGGCTAACAGCGCCCATTTGTGTTCTCTCTCTCTCTCTCTCTCCCCCCCCCCCCCAATCCCTTTCTAGAAAGAGGTGATCCAGGCTTTGCCCAAACTCATCAAGCTGAATCCCATCGTGGTGAAGGAAGTGTTTAACCGGCTCCTGGGAACACAACATGGTAAGAGCCCATCCTGACTGCAAACTCCTTGAGTTTGTGTTTCCCTTGCAACGAGGAACGAATGCCAAGACCAGGAAAGGGAGTGATGGAGAAGGACTCAGGTTGTCAAACTGAAGAAATGGACCCAGCCACTTCATCTTCCGGCAGATCATGGGCCGGGTTCCCTGGGCTTCTGGAGATCCTGCGTGGGCTAATTCCTCTCACTGTCCTTTCAACAGGTGAAGGAAATTCGACGGTTTCCCCCCTCAATCCCGGGGAGCTGTTGATCGCCCTGCACAACATTGATTCCACCAAGTGTGACATGAAGTCCATCATCAAAGGTTGGCTGCCTCTGGGCTTCTGCTTGCCTTCCATTAGATCAGTTGGGGTACATGGTTCCCTTAAAAGGGGCACCTAGGTGTCAGGATTCCGGCAGTTTCCCCAATTAAATCATGAATCTCGAGCCAAACTTCCAAAACTTAAAAAAAAAAAAAAGGATTTATTGGGAGTTAAACATGTCCAGCACTGCCTGGGTGCAGCTGACTGAGACACATCATTCATTGTTACCCTTGACCCTGGTTTTCCCCCACCCCCTGGGTGTATTATAATTCATATTCTCCAATGGGAAACCTCCATAGCCCAGAGTCATTAATCAGGCTCTCCAGTTGCGGCAGAAACTTCGGTCACCTAGTTACTATCTTTGAAAACATTTGTGGAATGCGATTTTGTTTTCCAAGCTGCTGCACTGCTCCCCCTCCCTTTCTGTTGGCAACTCTAAAAAGACCAGAGAAGTATGTTATGAGTTGGCTTTGGGTGGATACTACAACTCCCAGAACTCCAAAGGCTGTATTGACTGAAGTGTCCCAATTTACTCGGCACTGGATTGGCCACCCATTATATCCGGTAGGGTACATAGTTGGGCAAGCCTTGGAATTCTCACATTATTGTGGCTCTTTGTTTTTGGTTGCTGCCCTCTCAAGGAAATACACAAACGTGTGTAGCCTCTCATCTGGAAGGGACTTTGGAGATCTTCTAATCCAATCCCTGCTCAGACAGGAAACCCTACATCAGTTCAGACAAACCCCAGAGAAAGCTATCACAATTGAAGAGGCTGGATTTATTTTCACAAGACTGGAAGTTACCACAATTGAAGATTTTGGGGATTGTACAGTAGATGAGCAGTCTGAGCCCAGGGAGGGAAGAGTCAAACATGTCATCAGCCTTGAATCTGTTAATCAGCCCTCCTTGAATTCCTTGGGCTCTTCTATCTACACCGAATTGCTTGGGCCATTCAGATTCTTGTCCCGAGCTTTCAGCTTGCAATAAACCTTTATAATTTATTTGTCTGGGTTTCTGATTTCCTTTGACAGGAACCAGAACAATCTAAGGATTACTTAACATCCCAGTTGAGGCTCTTGTTTCTTGGAGGCACATCAAATTGACATGTTTGTGACAGACGTGGTGGCCCCCTTTTGCATCCTCCTTTTTTTTCCAGAGCAGGCTTTTCTCACTTTCCTTGATTTTCCTGCCTGCAGCGACCAACCTGTGTTTTGCTGAGCACAACGTCTATACCTCGGAGGTGCTGGCTGTGGTGATGCAGCAGCTGATGGAGCAGAACCCGCTGCCCATGCTGCTCATGCGGACGGTCATCCAGTCCCTGACCATGTACCCCCGTCTGGGCGGCTTTGTCATGAATATCCTTTCGCGCCTCATTTTGAAGCAGGTGAGTTGGGGGAGCAGGGCAGGGAAAAGAGTCTGGGGTCCTTAAGAAGCTGGGTTTCAACCATACAGGTGAGTCCTTGACTTACAACCACCAATGAGCCCCAAACCTCTGTCACAAAGCAAGGTAGCCCTGGCCCCATTTGGCAAACTTTTTAGGGGGGGGGGTCATGGTTAAGCAAATTGCCACTCTTAAATGACTTGATTTGGTTTGTCTGGAGCTCCCTTGGCATGTTGCAGTCCCAGAATAATGCAACCCTTGTGAGTGGGGGTTGCCAAGCCCCCAGAGTTCGCTCCCGTGAGCGTGGGGATGCTGCGACCTTCATAAGTGTGAGAACTGGACATAAGTCACCTTTTCCCCCAGTGCTGTTGCAACTTTGAATGACCATGTAAGGAGTGAGTGGGAGGGGAGCATTTCTGCGGGCGGTGCAGCCTGGATTAATTGCTTTGGGGGGGTTGCTCTGGGGGTGAGATTTCTCTGCGGCCCATCAAAATTTTCTCACGGCCCACCAGTGGGCCGCAGGCTGCTGGTTGGCGGCCGCTGTTTTAGCTTATCGTATTTTGCCTTTTTGTAATGTTGTGCTATTTATATAGGGGTTTTTTTATATTGTAAGCTGTCCAGAGTAACCTTGTGATAAGATGGGCGGCCTGTACATTGGATAAATGAACTGGATGGATGGATGGATGACTCAAGTTGCTCAGCCACATTTTTGAACTCTGCTTCTTCTCAGGTGTGGAAATACCCCAAAGTCTGGGAGGGCTTCATCAAATGCTGCCAGCGCACGAAGCCCCAGTCCTTCCAGGTCATCCTCCAGTTACCCCCACAGCAGCTCAGTGCCGTCTTTGAAAAATGCCCAGAGCTGAGAGAGCCTCTGCTGGCTCATGTCCGCTCCTTCACCCCCCATCAGGTAAGTGCATCACGTGTATGATGAGTGAAAACGCAGAATATATCCCTGTGCACCATTTGCCCTGTTAGCTTCAAAATATATCCTCAAATGAAGTTGCTGGGACAGAACTGGATCAGAGTTAGAGGTAGAATTATTCTTTATTGGCCAAGTGTGATTGGACACACAAGGAATTTGTTTCCAGTACAGAAGCTCTCAGTGTACATGCAAAACAATAAAGTGGTCATCATAGCTACTGGTTGGAAAAGGTAATAGGAAAGATGACTAGGATAGTAGTAATAATACACCCCCTTCTACATAGGTAAATATCTTTAGACATAAGACAGTGCTGTGAGAATTAGGTGTTAAGTAGAAGTGGATCTAGGCCGTTAGTTCAAAAGCTGAACCCAGAATTATCTTGCATTTGTGTTTCGGAATCTTTGATAAGTAACTAACCTTCATTTGGCTGCCTGAAGTCCTGCCAGTTGACACCGTGTTCTTCTTGCCCCCCAGCAAGCCCACATCCCCAATTCCACCATGGCCATTCTGGAAGCCACCATCAAACAGGAAACGGAAGGCAAAGAGCTTCAGCCCCTGGAGGAAGGGAGGGGCCCGGCTCCATCCAGGACGAAGACCCTGAGAAGAGAGAGAGAGGTCAGTGCTGTGAGGATGGAGGGGGGGGCTGAATTATTGCACTGGACGCTCGTGGATTGTACTGAATGGCAACAGCAGAGGGCAAGAGTTTGGCATTAGGTGGGCCAAAAGGGAAGGGGGAGTTGTGGGAAAGCTGCCACAGGAAAAGAAAAATCTGGGTTTTGCTTTCCAGTTTTGTTTTGGTTTGAAAGCCAAAGTTTGGCAAAGGACAGAAGCAAAATCTTTTAAAAATGGGATTTAGTTTTCTGGATGTTAAAGGACTCCATCCATGAGCTAAAGCAAGGGTCTTCAAACTTGGCAAGTTTAAGATTTGTGGACTTCAACTCCCAGAATTCCTCTGCTAACATGACTGGAGGAGGAATGCTGGGAATTGAAGTCCACAAGTCTATTTAAAGTGGCCAAGGTTGGAGACCCCTGGCTTAAACAACCCAAATCGCTGAAGGTGCAGAGAGCATCTTTAGCGGATCCTAAAACCAAATCTGCTGGATCCCCAGGACGACATGGAGCCCCAGCCTCTGCTGCCTCGGGCGTCCCAGGACATGATCGCCCTGCGCCTGGCCCAGGAGAAGGCCCTGAAGCGCCAGCTGGAAGAGGAGCAGAAGCTCAAACAGCAGCAGCAGCAGCAGCAGCAACAACAACCTTGCCCTGCTGGCTCTCCCACCCCTCCCCCTGCTGAGGAATTGGTGGACCTCCCGGAAGATGTGCCCGAAGCCGAGACCCCCACCATCTTCATCAGCATGCAGGAGGAGGAAGAGAGCTTTGGCGGGGAGAACTCCCTGCTGGATTCCAGCTTGGAAGGGCCCTGGCCCAAAAAGGTACCCCTCTCTTCTTCATTTTCTATTTATGTTTTCAGTTTAGTTTGCATCCTGCCTTGGTGATGTTTTTATGAATAAATCAAACAGAGGTAACACATCTTCCAACCTCCTCTTTTGCCCACAACAACCACCCTGTGAGGTGGGTTGGGCTGGGAGTGATTGGCTCCAAATCACCCAGCTGGATTTCCTGCCTAAGATGGGGACTAGAACTCACCGTCTCCTGGTGACTTGCCCAGTCACCCAGCCAGCTTTATTGCTTAAGGCTGGAACTGGAACTCACCATTTCCTGGTGATGGGCCCAAAGCCAGCTTTGGTGCCTACGCCAGGACTAGAACTCCCAGCCTCCTGGTGATTGCCCAAAATCACTCAGCTGTCTTTTGTGCCTAAGGCAGGACTGGAGCTCCCAGCCTTCTGGTGATCGGCCCAAAGTCACCCAGCCGGCTTTCATGACTAAATCCAAACTACAACTCACTGCCTCCTGCTTTCTAGCCTAATGTCTTAACCACTAGACCAAACCTGGCTCTTTTAATGGAATATACTGAATTCTTGGGGTTGGGGGTTCTTGCTGTCCTCAGGGAAAACAGTTGCCCTTTGACTCCGATTCTGGCTGCCGTCATCACACCGTTTCCCAGCCAAAAACCAGGTTACTTCTTCGGGTTCCTATTTGGCCCAAAACCCATTTTGTCTGAAATTTCCCGCTTGGCTTCCAGTGGTTTTTCCCACATCCAGTTCTGAATCTGATAGATGTCGCGTCACTTTCCTGCAGGAGCTGCTCAGCAGGGAAGGGGGCGGTGGCAGCGGCGGTGGCAGCAACAGCTCAGACGAGGGGTCTTCCAGCAAGACCCCTGCCCTGGCCCAGCCCACCCCTGTCCCAGACGAGCCGGCTAAGGACAGCCAAGCAGCAGAGGCTGCCTCAGCCAGCCCTTCGGAGGAACTCCCGGAAGCGCCATCCAAGCCCGACACTGAGGAAGAGGAGAAGATGGAGAGCTGATGGGTGGGCTGGCTGGATGGGAGAAGGGGAAATAGGGGTCTCTGCCTTCCTAATAAAGCATCTCAGCTACCCTTCCTGGCCCTGGTGTGCTTTCTGCAGAGGGAAGCCCCCAAAGAGTTCAGCCACTTTCCTACCAGCAACGGGGGAGGCTCTCCATGCAGGCAAACTGAGGGGTGGGTGGATAGGGATTCCTGCTTTTGGCCAGGGGGTCTCCAACCTCAGCAACTTTACAATTTGTGTGGACTTCAACTCCCAGAATTCCTCAGCCAGCTGAGGGTTGAAGTCTTGATTATCATTATCTTTACTGTCAGGAGTACAACATGTGTACAATGAGATCAACAGGCTTGAACAATGGGCCCTATCCATGGAATTTAATGCAGAGAAAAGCAAGATTCTACACCCAGACAGGAAAAAGCAAACGTGTAAATGGAGATTTAGGTGAAACCTGGCTTCAAAACAGTAACTGGGAGATGGAGCCCTCATTGCTTCAACAGGAACCAGAAATCTGCAGCAGCTGCCAAAAAGGCTAATGAATAAATATATATGTGTGTGTGTGTGTATAATATATATATTTGTTCAGTTTTCGCGGGTACTTACATGAATGCAGTTCAGCTTCCTTCCAGTATTATTCCACGTCATTGTGGTGCTTTTAAAGTTGTAGCAACGTTTCAGCAGAATCTCATCTGCCATCATCAGGCTTCTGTATAATTGGCACCAAAACCCTAGCCACTATAGAAAACCCCAGCCACAGAATCATCAGAGAAGCCATAAGAGATTGAAAAAAGACCTGAAAGCATGAATAGAAGAGATGATTCCAGCAGACTGTCAATCATTTGGAAGCCTGCATCTCAAATAGAAAGATCTCCACACCACAAGCCAGGCAACACCTGAGCACAGACGACTCCCTCTTGATGCCTCCAACTCAAACACCCCCAGGCACGCAGGTGAAACCTAGCTCTAATGGATGCAGCCATCCTTTCACACGAAGCAAGCTGCATTGAAAGCCTCCAACACAAGAACAGAGTGCTGCCAGCCAATCAAGCCACAAAACAGACAGAAGAAACCAAGAAACACCAATCAATACAAACTCCAAGTCCAATGAACACAGACCACAGGTTAATAGCCAATCAGAATAGACCAGCCTCAAATTTGAAACAGAGGAACTGTGAGAACACTTCCACACAGAAGCCTGATTGATGGCAGATGAGATTCTGCTGAAACGTTGCTACAACTTTAACAGAACCTACAATGAAGCTACAACTTTAACAGAACTAACAATGACGTGGGATAATACCCGAAGGAAGGCTAAACAGCACAATTATAATATATATATATATGTATGTATGTATGTGTTGGCTGTTCAGCTTCCTTCAGGTTATTATCCCCCGTCATTGTAGTGCTTTTAAAGTTGTGCAACGTTTCAGCAGAATCTCATCTGCCATCATCAGGCTTCTGTATGGGGTATATAACATAATATAGTAACATGTTGTATGTATACATACCAAAACTCCA
>BHFT01042769.1:0-14321 GCA_004320025.1 Laticauda laticaudata
TTAGCTTTAAAAAACAAAGATACTTCAATATATTATAATAGTTGGAATTATTGGTATAAGTGGTTAGAACAAAGATAGATTTTATATCATAAGATAGTAAGAATAAGATAAATTTATATGAATGATGTACAAATTTTTGTAAAGACAAAGTCTGCAGATATGGCAAAATTAAGGGAAGAAAAGATCATACAAACTGTCGAAAATAAGAATGTTTTTAAAATTTTTCTGTTTCCTTCTCCCTATCCCTTTTTTCTTTTCCTCCTGCTTTTTCATATATGTATGTGTTGTCGTGTTGTTTTTTCACTTGTAAAATTAATAAAATTTGTTTTTCTTTAAAAAAAGAAAAATGAAAATCCCACAATCTCCTGTTGTCTTCATGTAAAGTCTATATAGAGACAAAAAGTCCTAGTCAAAAAATGAATGAGAAAATACAATATTCTCCCTTTTTCTTTATTCAATCTATATGCTAGATATATATTCAGGGAGGCTGGGTTGGAAGAAGATGAACATGGTTTTAAGACTGGTAGAAGAAATATCAAATATCCATACCTTACCATAAGATACCATCGTCTTTTGAGACTGAAGGATGCCAACAACAATACTTTACTGATGACACCATTCTGATGGATGGAAATGAAATTGATTGGCCAGCTCTAATAGAGAAAGTCAAGATGTATGAATGGGGTTACAATTAAATATCAAGAAGATCAAACTAATCACAACAGATCAGCCAAATGTAGAACTTCCAATGGAGATAACAATAGCAATAGCACTTATTTATATTCTGCTTTATAGTGCTTTACAACCCTCTCTAAGCAGAGCACAGAGTCAATCTCTTGCCCCCAACAATCTGGATCCTCATTTTACCCAACTCGGAAGGATGGAAGGCTGAGTCAACCTTGAGCCTGGTGGGATTTGAATTGCCAAATTTCAGACAACCGGCAGTCAGCAGAAGTAGTCTGCAGTACTGCATTTTAACAACTGCACCTCTGAGGTTCATTTACTGAATGAGATACTGAAAAGGTGGAGAGTTTCAGCTATTTGGAATTGATAAACAATTGTAAGAGAATCTGCAGTCCATAAATATGCTTCAGACTAGCACTTCATAGAATAGCAATGAAAGAAGGTCTTGGAAAAGATACTCAAATGCCAGGACTTGTCTATACCTACAAATCATGGTTTTCCTGTGACACCATAAAAGGAAAGATCAATGGCATGCAAGATGGATAGATGGATGGATGGGTGGGTGGGTGGATGGGTAGATGGATGGATGGGTGGGTGGGTGGATGGGTGGATGGATGGATGGATGGATNGATAGATAGATAGATAGATAGATAGATAGATAGATAGATAGATAGATAGATAGATAGATAGATAGATAGATATTCAGTAAGTATGAGAGAAAAAGAGCTATCACTTTGGTGAACTTTAGTGCTAGAGAAGATCCTTGAGAAAAACATGGATAGTGAAGAGAACAAATAAATCCCAGAACAATTGAGTCCAGAATTCTCATTCCCAGCATAAATAATAAGGATTAAATTTGCAATGATCTACTTCTCTTGAGAAATCCATCGAACTGGGGGAAAATGGAAGAAAAGCATAGAAGCGGTTAATTAGAAACAAGTAGGATGGACTGATGAATACACCATTCAAAAACCAAATGAACGAGGTCTCAAACAGATTATCCTGGAAAAAAATCTATGTGGTAATGTAGAGTCAACATTGTTTTTGTTGAAACATAATCAATCACCAATAGGCAATGATATGCTTTCTATTAAATGATCACTACTGTAACGTTTCCTGAAAAGAGATCACATTTTATGCCACAACATTAGTTATTACAAGCCGCTGTATCTGAATGCAAACTGTGTCGCCTTATTTTCTGTTATGCTGCATTCTTTATATTTTAACTACGTTTTGTGGTTTATGGCTGTACATAAATGAATATATCCACTTTAATTAGGAGGAAAAGAGGATTTTCTCCCACTGTAAATCCAATTTCTTTTCTATGATTTCTTTTGATATATTTGAAATATTTTAATCCTGCTTTAGTGCCAAAGAAATCCTGCCTTTAAACACTGTGTGGGTGAACAATACAAGATAGTACAAAACTATTATAAAATATTTAACTATTGATACCTAGCTTTTTTAGATTAGGTAAACCAACTAAGTGTTTCTAAGTGCTATTGATATACTGCAGTATATTTTTCTCTGAATGCAAGCAAGTGGTCCCAGGTCAGACTGATAGAACAAAGACATATTGAACAGCTGAAGTCAAGAGCTGGCAGGATTTGGACGTCTCCAGAGAAATGATTAGGAAATACCTGGAAAAAACACTTTGTCTGAAAGATTTAGACTTGCCAATGACCTCTCCTCTTCGCAACTTTTAGCCAAGATTCTTCCTTGAACATTTGGTGAAGCTTTTTCTTGAATCCCCATCTTTATAATAGCCACTATTGACATCTTCAAATATACTCCTTTGGACCAAAGTTCAGGCACCGCATCCAATCCCTGAGTACACATAATGGGTTGTACTATCCAAATGAGGTAATTAATTTCAGCTTTTATATTAGAATAACTACAGAAATTATGTTGAAGTGATTTACAACAATTTTAGGCATCAAACAGGACAGTTAGAGGATGTTCTGGACTGGAGACCTCCCAAACAAGTTGAAGAAGATGAAAAAGAGGTCTCAAATTTTCCTATCTCAGTTCAGAACATCGCCTTACAAGGGAGGATGACTTCTGATTTTGCAGAATCCTTCCTGCCAACTATAGCTGGAGACTTTGCTAGCTGGATTCCATGGCAATGAGAGAGAACTTGAGCTTCAACTTATGCCATTTCTTTTCCTGGTGCAAAAAATAAATCACAACTCACATTGTACCTCTTTAACCAAGCCATCTCTTTAGTCAGTTATCTTCCTCTACTTCCTCTTTGCTGAAACACGACTTTAATCTCCAATAAATATTTTGAGTACCCCAGACTCAGTCATACTTTTCCCTCCCAGAAAACAGGAATGTGTCCCCAGTGTACGTGTTTTGTTTAGCACTGCTCATGAACTGTCGAAACACACTTCTGTCAAGTTGTCAAGATCAGAGGCAGCTTCAGGGAACTTACCAAAGGGAGGGAAATTAACAAAGCCGACGTGAAATTAACATGCTCTTTGACAAGCTAACAAGCTCATTACATTATCTGAGTAATAACTGGCATATAGTAAAGGACCATGGCTCCTGAAAGCAGCTCAGTAACCTGAAGAGAATGATGTGCAGTCACAGATCACAGCAAGAAACTGAGATACAGCTGAAAAATTAAGGCCAAGTTGTTTGCAACTTCACGCTTTGTGTCTTCAAACTCTTTGCGAATCATGTCTCTGCTTTCTTCAATTTCTAGTTACAGATACCTTTAGACAGTGAAGACAAACTTACCTGATAGTTTTCACACGTGCATTCCTGTAGCATCTGAGAATGGACTTCCTGAAAATCACCTTTAGGTCAAATTCTTAGGCATTTCCTGGATTTATTTGACAATCCCTGACCCCGGGATTGTTCATTTGTTTGTTTACTTTTCAAGCAGAAATAAATTGCCTTTGTATTCTAAGATTTTTTTTCTCCCAGCATCCCAGTTTCTGGGATTTGTATGTTTCTGTTTTTAATCCAGAAATGGATTACATTAATTTACTGATTAAATAAAATCAGTTAAGCTGATTTATTGTTCCTATGTAAATAAAAGAATTTGGTCAACTAATGGTCAGCACTAAACTGGCTTTAGATAAGAATTAATGGAATTAAAGAGGGGTTGGAATTAGAGTAATTTTGGGAATGAAATGATTCGAGGATAATCCCTCTTTTGACTCCATCTTCATCTTCTCTTATATCTGGGGAGTGTATGCTGCTCACAGTATGTTTTGATTGGAGCATCACGTAAGTCCAGTATGTAAATTCATATTGCAAGTAAAATTCTGGATCAACTCACTTTTCCATCAGGAATATCAAATTCCTCAGCAGCCATAAATATAGCTTTGTGTTCCTCTACCCAGTTGAGTTGCCTGGTCCTACACCTGTTTTTCTTGCTTGGTGTTATTATGTTTTGCAAACAAATATGGATAATCTGATACAAACTGGCAGAGATTTGTGTGTTTTTTTTAAATTTGGTTTGTCTTGTAAATTGCTTACTAGATAATAGGTATAAGTAACAACAAAGTTATGAATACATGGATACTGTTTTGTTCAGAAAACACACGAGGTAGACCGGGTTCCAACAACAAAGGCTTTATTTACACTCAGTCAGTAACAGGAATACACTTTGGCTGCAGCCGAGGAGCCTTTTATATCAGGCTGGCCTGCCTGCGTTGTAGCCTAATGGCATTTCTGAAATTTGCCACCTTTCAGGCAGCTCTTTGGATTGGTTCTAAGTGAACCAATCAATGCTTAAGTTTTCTTGCCATCAGAATTTGTAGATTTGGAGTCCACCCATTTAACATATAGAACACCCTCCCTGCTTAGTTCAGTCCTCGTGGTGACGTAGTCTCGGCAGGTAGGTGGGGCTTTTCCAGGACTCAGGACTGGACCCCTGCGCGTTCATTCTTAGCGAAGACTTCGACCGGTTTCGGATGGGGCTGCTGTGTCTTCCGTCTTCTCCTGGAAACCGTCTGGAAGGGTGAGTCAGCCTTTACCACGCGCCTGAGTTGTTAGGCCGGCGGTTTTTGCCGCTCCCTCCCGTTTCTCCAGGCAAGTCTGAGCTTGGCCTGCTGGCCCCTTCGATGGGCTCTTCACACAAGTCTCTCCAAACAGTGAGTGCTTTTATTTGCTTTTTTGATTATATGTTTCATTGCTTTGGTTTTAAAAGTTCTTTATTACTTCTCGCTTTCCCCCCCCACCTTGGTTTGCAATTCGTCGGTTTTGTCGGCGAATGGTTGTAATGTCTGTGGTTTCTTCTATAATATCGGGATTCGAAGCTGGTACTATGTGCCGTTCCATTCCTGCCATCCCTCTACTGTTAAACGGTAGGAATTGGGGCCTGTGTATTTGAAGTTATCTGTCCTGGTAGCATAACGGTTCCGCTCTTGAATTTTAGCGTATACCAAATCGCCTATTTCGAATTGTCTAAACCTAGTAGAGGAGTCAGGGGGGTTTTCTGGAGTAAAATTTGGTGTAACCTATCAAGTGTGTGATTTAACTTACCCCATAAGTAATTCTGCTGGGACTATTGGTTTACGGAGTAGCTGGGCGTTAATGTGTGAACGTGTGAGCAAACGGTTTTACTTTCTGTGCGACATCTCGCGGAGTCGCATTTTCTAACCTTCCTTAGTAAACCGGACCATATCTCGTCAGGCCCTGGCCGTTCGCGAGCCGGGTGGGCGGCTGCGGTTTAGGGCATGTTTATGCCTGGGAGGCTAGGTATTGCTCAATTGTATGCTGGTTAGACTGTGCCCGTTATCGGGACAAGAACGTCCGGTAAGACATGGGGTGGCAAAAAGTTGTCAGTTTTTTAATTGCAGTTTCTGTTTGTCGTTGAATGGCATAACTTTTTACTTCAAGCCATTTAGAGTAGGCAAAACGACAATCAGAAAGGTATGTTCCCTTGTAGGACCGCGAAGTCAATGTGAATTCTTGACAAGGTCCGAGGGTGTTTCCAGTCTTACAACGGGTGCTTTTGGTGGGACGGTCTATTCACTGGCATTTGTTGCACGAGCTTACCCAATACTCTATGTCGCTTATAATACCGGGCCACCACACATAACTTCTGGCAGGTTTTTCATCTTTAACTATTCCCGGGTTGCCCTTTCATGTAACAACCTAAGTACCTGGGTTTATTTGTTGGAATGACCACCGATCACCCACAAACAAACACCTCCTTTTGAATCGAAAAGTTCAGTCCTGTCTGACCGAAAGGTTTAAAGTTTCAGTTTGTTGGTTCTCGCGGCAGCCTTTACTACCTCATAAGACCGCGGGGCAGTCAATGAAGTCTTTTCGCGGTGGCTCTGGCGACATCAATAAGCTGAAATGGGTAGCATGGGGCAAGTCTCAATTTTGTAGTGTTGTCATCGCTGGTGCCGGGTCTTCATGCAGTTGCTGGTAAGGGTGCTCTGCTCAAGCGTCCGCATGGGAAATTTGTTTCCCTGGGCGATGTTTGTAGAGTGTAAGGAATAGCTTGCTGGAACTCTGACCCTCTAGTCATTCTTGGGGACAGTATATAAGGCGTTGGCTTGTTTCCCGCCAAATCCCAATAACGGTTTGGATCCATTATGATTTGAAAAGTTGCCCGGTCATAAGTACTTGTGGAAGCGTTTTAACTCCAGCGACTATTGCTAGGGCTTCCCTGTCCAGTTTTGGCTGTAATTTCGCTCGGTTTTGGATAAAGTCCTAGAATAATATGCGACGGGTGCCTCTCTGGCCATCAAGGAAGTTGGTGGCTCAGGATGGACCTACTCCGTAATGGTGAGGCCGTCCAGGTCACTCTTAATGGGCAGTGTGTTGCTATTGGGATGAGAAACGTTTGTTGATAGTTAGCAAGCTTTAATATTTTGGAAAGCTTTCTTTTCTTTGGTAACCCAAGTCCAGAGTTGCCTCTCTGGTCTACAGAACGGTGCAACGTTTTGCTATAGTGGCCTTGTTTTGGCAGGAACACATTTATGAAATTAATTAGTCCTAAAATGCTTGTAGTCGGTTTGGTTTCTTTGTCAGGTGCTTCTCTGATTTGCTTTAACTTTTTTGTTCTGTGGGGTGGATACCCTCTCCGTCTATTGATAGCCAGAATTCGACGCTATTCTTTATTAGGCAGCATTCTTTTCCTTTTTACTTTGAAGGCCAGATTCCTAAATTTTGTTAATACTTCTTTGAGTTGTTCTTAATTGAGTTTTGTCTCTGGCCGAGATTAGGAATGTAATCGAAATAGGGAATGACTCCTTGTATGCCATTTTAGGAGGCGTTCCACTCAAACTCTGGAAAACACTGGGGCCTACGCTTACTCCAAATGGAGTCAGTGACATTAATGGCGCCCTTATGGTGATATAAGTCTGTGCTTCTGCTGTTTCTGGGTCCACTGGGAGTTGTTGATAGGCCTTGTGCAAAGTCGGTTTTAGGCAAACAAACTTTGCCCTTTCCCAGAGAGTGAAGCAAATGGCTACTGGCACCGGGTATGCGCTTTTGGTTGTAAAGCGTGGTTCAGGGCTAGCTTATAGTCACTCACAGATTCTAATGGACCCGTCAGGTTTTATGGGTGTGACAATAGGCATTTCCCACTATGGCATGTCCAACAGGTTTCTAGCACATCCCTGGGCTATTAGTTTTGTCTAACTGTTCCTCTATCTTTGCCTTTAGTGGCAAAGGGAACTCGCTGGCTTTTTATTCTTCGTGGGCTATTTGGGGGGTCTACACTTAAAAGAAATGGGATTTCCCAATATTGCAGTGAGCCGTCAAAAATGTCCTGGAATTCGCCGGATGAGGTCATCTTCCAGCGGTTGTAGTCACTCGATCGATCCCGGTCATCCGATGCCAATGGCACGAACCATTCGATGCCCAGGAGGCTCGGTCCCTGTTTCGGTCGACTATAAGTCAGCGCAAGCAAAATTTTGATGTGTTGTTTATAGGCGACCCGAAATGTCCATGCCGACCTACAGGGATTGGTTTCCCTGGTAGTCCCTTTGAGGATTGAGGTTGCTTTTGTAATTCTTCGTTTTTGAGTCTGGGACTTAGGCTGTTTTATTGTGTCCCACGATACATAGAAAGGAAGGACCGCGAGTCCATTCCATCTTGCAGGCTTTCCTTCGATTTTTACAGTAACTTTAACCTTTTCCGCACTTTCCGTCCTGAGCGCTCTCTATAGTGACAGTTTGGTGTGTATTGGCTCGCTCTCTCTTGTTGCCAAGATTTACTTCAAGTCATTTAGGCTCTGCTTGTATTGGGGAATTTGGCGTCTCATAGGTGCTCATAGTTTTTCTTGGTTTCACTGCAGGTACCTTTTTGCAGAGATGAGCCTCCGTTACTCTTGAATGCCTGCAGATATGTCATTCACAGTAGGAAATCTAGCGATTCGAGGCTCTGCGGAGCACTGCGTTTCCGCGCAGCCCGGCCATTTCACTTGGGCAATTCGTTGCTTCGATGCTTCTTGATGTTTGTTCCGTGATAACGTGTTAGATTCGTACGTCATTTTCGCTCACATCGATGCTCTACCGAACTCTTCGTGTGGAGAGGTGGTAGGATCGAGCGCTCTTTTCTGTCTTTGGCTGGGGTTGTTTCTTCGCTGTGTGTGTTCATGCTTGACTTATTAGTGACCGCACCAGACGCAGGCTGAGGTGCGTTCGGCTTCTCGCGTTGGCTTTGTGGTGATGGTTGTTGGCTTTTGAGTAATTTACTCTGTGCATTAGGTCTCTTAGCCGACAACTATGCAAGCGATTCACTCATGCTTCATGATAGGAAAACATTCCAGCGTATAGTCGCTAGTTTGCACTCAAACACACAAAATCGGGGGACCTACGAGGTTCTCTCCCTCCTCAGCTGGTCTGCTGGTAAATTCGTTGGTCCGCTATGTGATAGATTGACACCAAGGCCAGAAGCGTAGTGTGTTTTGAGAGAGTTTATTGACAATTTCTGGGCCACGTTAGTTGTATTCACGTCTAATCGTGGCTTCGAGACAAGGGACTTGCCATTTGAAACCGTTGTCCGCAGTGGGTTAGGGAAATCGCACAGCTCAGCTTGCACGTTGCATCTGAAATGTCCTTCCATTTCATTCTGCGATCTCAGCACAAGTACATTTCGGAAGCGGTACTGTATATGAACCCAATCCTCTGTGACGTTAGGGATTGACAGGGTGCGGTGTGTGTGACAGGTTGTTCCAGGTCTCTAGCTATGGCGTCTGTCTTTATCGTATAATCAGCGATGCAGAGGTTTCGCTTGTTCAGGATGATTGCTCAGTGAGTTTTTGTATCGGAAACAGACGAGTAGAAGCAAGGGATTCCAACAACAATAGGACTTTATATTAACACTCAGTCAGTACAAGGAACATTAGCTGCAGGCAGAGGGCACGAACCTTTATAACGAGAGCTGGCCTGACCTGCTCTTGTAGCATATGAGCATCAGATGATTTCGATGCGCTCAGCCAGTCTTTGGATGGTTCCTAAGTGAACCAATCCAATGCTTAGTTTTCTTGGTCCAATGCCAGAAAATTTTGGTAGATTTGGAGTCACCCATTTACATATAGAAAAGATAATAATAAGAAAAATAAAAGAAACAATAGGACAGGGAGGTAGCCATGTTGGTTCGCTTATGCAATGCTCCTACCAGACCTCTTTAGAAAAGGAGTGAGGTCAATAGTAAGATAGTTTAAGGTTAAAGTTTTGGAGTTTGGGGAAGAAAACAACAGTAGCAGGTCGAGTATTCCAGACATTGGTCACTCTTGTTGCTGAAGTCGTATTTCCTGAATCCAAAGTTTTTTTTGGGGTGCGATTACGTTGAGTTTGTATTCGATTGTTTTAACTCTGTACTTGTTATGGGTTGATAATAAACGCTATATGAAGTAGTATCTATCTGCTAGGCGGATGAGAGAGCATGCGATGCAGGAAGGGTGATAGCACGCCACATTGGCACAATGTACTGAGAGTTTTATGATGCTATACTTAGATCGGAAATAAGGGCTGGCATAAGTAGAGATTTTCTTAGTGAGAGTTTAGCTAGAGAGAGATAAGAGATAATTCTTCGCATGGAAGCAGCACAGAGGGGAAGTGATGGGGAACTCTTCTTTGTGAAATATTATCGCTGGACCTCTCTTCTGAGCTGGTTAATAATGCAGATTAGCCTGTTATGTGATGGCTCAGGAATTCGGCAGGGATTTTGGCAGTATTTTGAGTCGTAATCTGTGATTGCGATAGGTAGGGTCAATCGAGTAATAATTAAGCTGAGGAAGAGTAGAAGAACTACAATATAAATTAAGGTTATATGGACTCTAATTGCGCCTAGTTGTGACGCAATCACACGTGGGCTGTGAGTCAGCGAGACCGGATTGCAGTTACTTATCACTTGAGCAGAGGTCTTGGAGCCTTGCTAACAAGTGTCCCTTGACGCCTCTATTCAGCTGTATTTATATTGTTACATGATAATTTGTATAGTTTGCCAGATGGAAAATGAGTAAAGAAAAAGGAAACATCATCTGTCTCTTGTTGAGATATTTTGAAGTCAGATATGGTCCATGTGGAACGATGAATTCATTGTATTTGTTGAGATTTGAAGTTGCCATTTGTTTGACCATTCTGATACATAGTCGAGGTCTTTTTGAAGGGTAGCAGCAGTGTCTGTAGTGTTGAATAGCTTTACATTGTCAGCGAAGAGAACGTTGAAAACATGGGAACCTGTAACTAGGAGGAAGTAGTCGAGGAAATGTGATTTGGTGGCTTTAAGATAAATAGAAGGAAACAGCAGTAAAAAGATCTTAGGAAGAGATCTCAAAGGAGAAAACAGAAAGAGAATTAGGACCAGGAACTTCTGCAAGAAAATGGGAATTGTCTGAAGGAACTAAGAGGAAAATAGTGACTTGTGCGAATATGTGTAGTAGTTTCAACCTGTAGTACCCTTTGAGCAGACTTCCAACTGTTGGAAGAAAGACGAAGAGATTGTGATTTGTGAGCCAACCTCACTTTAAAGTTCAATAACTTGCTATGTTTTAAAGTTTAATACTTGTGTGTTACTATTCATGTCACAGTAGAAAATTCCCTACAGATATGAAGAAAAAATATATACTATTCACAATTGATGGTCAGCACCATTGATTGATTGATTGAAATTAGTATGACTGCCCATTCCAAAAGACTCTTATTAGATGTCCAGGACAGAGGGAAATGACCATGAATAGTTTCCCAGACTGGCTAAAATTTGACCGCACACTTGATGAAATTAAAGTCTGTAAGAAGGTGCAACATCTCTGAGGCAAGAAGGTTTTCACTCAGGACCAGCCCTTAAAGCAGAAGCTATATAAGAATGTAAGGTAAAGAATCTCAAACTTACTGCTATTATTTTTTCAGGATATGTCTGTTACTCTGCCAATTTGGAAGTGATTCATCATTATCTTCTTCCAGTGCTTTTTCCTGTTATCTGGTCTCAGCTATGATATTTCACAGTGCTGCCCTCTCCAAAATTAACTCGGTCCAACCTTGCTTAGTTTTCTGATATCAGTCAAGGTCAGAAAGATGTTGCCAATTAAATGCTCAGGAATATAATATAGACTAGTTCAAAATACCATGAAGTCAACAGGCTAACTCAAGGAAGGTTAGAGAGCTTTCATCTAGTTCATCATCTTATCAACTAGATGTCACTGGGATTTCCCTGACTAGATCTACCTTCTCATTATTTTTTCTGAATCAAAACTTCAATTAGTCCTACCATAAATCACCACCATAGATATGCAGCGGGGTTTTAAAATGACTGGCAGCATTTTTAAAACAGAGAAAAAATTGATAACGGCAGCAATTTGATCCAGCTAATTTGATAGGAAGGTTGCAGGGCATATAAACACCTTTTGCATACCCATATGCCATATTCACACATGTAGACACAAGGACACACACAATTATGCATACTGTTTAAATCAGGTATCCATTGAATTGTGGGACCTTTCTAAACCAAGGCAGTAGAAAACAGCTTCCAAATTGCTGCCAAAAAAACTATCAGGAATTGTCTGTAATTATAAAAAGATCAGGTCGTTTCACAAGAAAGATCACAAGAATTAGTTCTAAAGACATGTGGGTCAAAAGTGGCCTTCCAGTTTGCCCACAATATAAACTGTGCAGGCATCCATCCAAAGAGTGTAGTTGTTAAGATATTACATTAGGGTTTGGAAATCACTTTCATATCCACTTTCATACAGTGGTGGTATGCTACCAGTTCAGCCCAGTTCAGCCAAACTGGTAGTAAAAATAAATACCGGTTCGACTCTGATGATCAGCTGAGAGGATAAAAGAAGCAACAAGTGCATGGGCAGGTGAGAGAGTCGCTCCTAGCTTTTCATTTCTTTGTCCTCTCAGCTGATTGGCACATTAGGGGTGTACATGCATGTTGGGGAGGGGCACAATCACCCACCGAAAGGTAGGAATCCTCTACTGCAGCCACAGATGTCCCAAAGTTGTGTGGCACAGAGGCAAAACAAGCAGCTAGCAGTTCAAACCACCTCTTTATCACTCCAAATTTTCCCAAATTCTCCCACGTTTCTACCAAGTCCCAGAGAAAAGTGATCACAAACACACACACACACACCTCCAGCAGCCTCTGGCTTCAAATAGTCCATCCAGCCCAACACTGTGAGCACAACAGCTGCAAAGCAAGAAATCCAGCAGAGCAAGTCAATGAGTCCAGGAAGCCAGGAAGGAAGCAGGAAATCCAAGAAACTTCAAACGTCGTCAACAGCACTCAACATTTGTTCCTGACAAATGCCCCTTCCCACAGCATGTTCTTAAGTTTCAGTCCCCAGGTGTGCCTTGTGGAGAGGGGAGGGGTACTCTCTTCCTGAACAGTTGGGTCAGCCTGCATGGTTCCCACCTTCTCTCAACTCTCTGTGCTCAAGGATCAGGAGAGGGTGGTCCTTCCTCATTGCCTGAGCTCTGTCTCTCATGTTCACTACTTAGACTCTCTTGGTCATTTTGCCCCCCATTTCTCCCTGACTACAAGCTGTCCCAATCGTGAAAGGCCCTGGCATGACTCAGCCTGCTCCTCTCCATTTTCCTCTGAAGCCAACGAAGCTGCCCCCTCAATCTCTGTCTGCTCTAGCTCCAGCTTGTCTTCCGTCATAGATTCAGGGTCCAATAGGGGCATGACAAGTTGCTTTTCTAAAATGCAACTGCACTTTCTTGGATTGCTTTTTTTCAAAAATATTTTGCTTCTCATCCAAGAAGCTTCTTCAATTCTTCAACTTCTTTGGAACTGTTTCAAAGAAAAACAACCAAGAAAGTTCCAGTTGCCTTTTGGGAAAGCACCTTTGGGACATCTATGGCTGACAGTGGATGTGAAAGGGATCTCCAAATCCTAGTGTAACACCTTAACAACTACACTATTTGGATGGATGCATGTGCAGTTTATATTGTGGGCCAACTGGAAGGCCAAGAACTAACCCTCATTTTCTCAGTGCTTGTCTTTTTGAAGAAATGACCCCATTTTTCTATAATTACACAGACAGTCCAGGTGGTTTGACCTGGATGATTTAGAATCTCCTGAAATTCTCTGCCACAGAGTTCGCTGACTTTGTGAAAATCATTCTCTCAGCTCAATCTACCTTATGAGAATGTTATTGTCGGGAAAATTGGAGATGGATTAAATGTCCATCATCTTGAGCTGCTGCTGGCGAAAGGCAGGATATAAATATTACAAGTAAATAAAACCAACCTCAACAGAGTACTTGACTATTCCCCTTTGAAATGGAGAGGAACTCCATGACCACCTATATTAAGAAAATGTGAGTGCTCCCAGCCTAGAAATTCATAGTTGGAGATGGATTATCCATTGTAACTCCGGTGGCTCTTCTAATATTTTATTTAATGTGTCTGGGGACTTTAATAGGTACGCTAAACAAAGCGGGCAAGAGGAAATTATTCTCCTTTTTTAAGCACTTTTGGCATCTTCTCAACTACTAGCTCCACATTTCATCTTACAAATGGATGGAGAATATTTAACCTCATGTGTCTGTTGCAGATTGAGCAGCATCTCCTCCGAGGTCTTTCTTCATGTTCTGGAAAGAGATTTAAAAACAAAACACACCAAAAAGACCACTGTTAATTTAATGATAATTAAAGTCACCGTTGCTGGCTTTACTGTTCCCTGCTCATATATTTTAAACAATAGTTTAAACTATGGATTAACTGATTATGATTGAAATAGACTGGGTTAAGGATCTCTAAGACTCATTTACTATGATTTTTTGGAGAGGTTTTCTTGGATGGTATACAATAACTCTCTGAGCTACGCATTGTCTGAATAAGATAAATTCAGGACAGGGATGAGCAAGGGGGCGTCTATCATCCTGTATATCAGATTAACAGAGTTGGAAGGGATCTTGGAAGCCTTCTAGTCCAACCCTCTGCTCAGGCAGGAAACCCTATACCATTTCAGACAAATGGTTGTCTAATCTTTTCTTTAAAATCTCAAGTGTTGGAGCATGCACAACTTCTGGAAGCAAGTCATCCCACTGATTAATTGTTTTAGCTGCCAGGAAATTTCTTCTTAGTTCTAGATTGCTTCTTTCCTTGATTAATTTCCATGCATTGCTTCTTGTTCTTCCTTCGAGTGCTTTGAAGAATAGGTTGGACTAGGGGTGGGATTCTACCAGTTTGCACCTATTTGCTAGA
>BHFT01042772.1:0-24213 GCA_004320025.1 Laticauda laticaudata
AGGAGGAGGAGGAGGAGGAGGAGGAGGAGGAGGAGACACCTATGCAGAATCAAAAAGTTCCCTGTGGTCTTATGAGAGGACTTGGAGTAACAGGAATGGCACAGGCAAGAAATATAGAATAAATTTTTCAGGAGGACAAAACAGAAAAAAGCAGAGTAGACTAACCTGAGGTGTATTTTAGTTGAAAACTAGTGGAATCTAAGGACTCATGGAAGAAATCTTAAACAGCCTGAAATCTACTATAGAAAATAATGTATGCATTTATATGTGATAAATGCTTTTAACAGTACTTCCATATATAGATGTTTTCTATGTGAAGAAATTTGTCCCCATTTACTAAATATAGAAACACATGATAGATATGCATATGATGGCTAATTTTAATCAATTTAATCCAATCCAAGCAGTCGGCAGTTTTTCCACTGTATCTCAGTTTGACATCTGTTATATTGTACTTAAAAAATCTGTTTCCATCAATTGAATTTTTTAGTTCTTTAAAGATGGTGCCTTAGAGAGTTCACCAGCACCAGAAATGCAAAAGACTAGTTGTTAATAATAGATTAGAAGAGAAATCCGAGCAGGTGAATGGTTTCCTCTCCTTTCCTTCCTTCCCAACTTTTTAAAGTATCTTTTTTCCTACTAGGGACTATTTATCTCCCTGTAATTTACTAAAAAAGATTTAAAAGAAAGGCCTCTCTGTTCACTACTTATCTTCCAGCTGCAAGCTCATCTCTTGTTAACAGATAATTGTTGCAATCTGTCTCAAAATGTATGTGTACCACTTAGAGTAATAATTCAGAAATTCCACTCCTATAATATTAGATCTGGCAGGCAGGGCTTGCTTCGAGTCCTGTCTGCTGTGGGGTTTCAGGAGGCAGCCCTTCTTTGCTCCAGTGCCCACCTTATGGAACATTCTTCCTGACTCCAAAGTTACTCCTTCAAGATTTGGCTTTGTCATCAGTCCTAGCAGTTTCAGGGAGACTGGGGAAATCTCAAAATGATTGTAGTATCATTTAGTCTAATCCAGGGATGGGCTTCAATGGGTTCTCTGCCCGGTTGCTGGATGGGCATGGCCATGGCAGGCATGGCCTAGTCGGCTTCCTGCACCACAGCGGGGGGGGGGGNTGCACCACAGCGGGGGGGGGGGACATCTTCCCCGGACTCTGGAGGCTTTCCTTGAGCCTCCAGGAAGGCGAAAATGGCCTCCCCAGACTCTGGAGACTCTCTGAAAGCCAGAAATGGGCCCATTTCCAGCCTTCCAAACTTCTAGGAGGCCCATTTTTCACCCTCCTTGACCCTCCGTGTGCACCCTGCACTTACCTGCCTCCAAAATAGGCTATGTGGGGACTCCTGGGAGGGGAGGGGTGGGTGGGGCCAGCCAGGAGTGGGATTTGAGGACTCTCCAAACTGCAAAGAATCTTAGCTAGGGGCTCTCCCTGTGAACCCCTGCGAACTTCCAGCAGCCCACCCCTGGTCTAATCTCTCCTGTACTGGATGGTTGTATTTAGAATAATGACTTTTTAAAAATAACTGCTTTTTATATACTTTTTTTTTCTTTTTACAATCCTGTAATCCCTTAATTTGGGGTAGAGTCAGAAAGACTGGATGGATCTGAGCATTTACGGGATAAATGTTCTTCCTCATACCTACGTGGAGTACGCAGCAGATATTTACTCTTTGCACTCTAGGAGAGAAACATCTGCTGCTATCTAAAATTGAACTCTCAGCCTTCCAAGTGGGAGGTGAGCATCTTCACCACTAAGTCAGCACACCCAGGGTTATTCTGCTAGGGGCTCACAAAGGTTTGGGAAAGTCCCTAGCTAAGATTCTGTGCAGTTCAGAGAACCCCCAAATCCAACTCCTGGCTGGCCCCACCCACCCCACCCTCCCCTCCCAGGAGTCCCTACGTGGCCCTTTTTCGATGCAGGTAAGTGCAGGGAACACACAGAGGCTCAGGTATGGCAAAAAAATGGGCCTCTCGGAAGTTCAGGAAGGCCAGAAATAGGCTCTTTTCCAGCTTCCAGAGAACCTTCAGAGCCTAGGGAGGCTGTTTTGCCCTCCTAGAGGCTCAAGGAAAGCCTCCGAAGCCCAGAGAAGGCAAACCCACCCACCCCCGCCATGGTGCAAGAGGCTGACTGAGCCATGCCCACCCAGAATCTGGGCAGAGAACCCTTTGCTAAAAAATTTTGAAGCCCACCCCTGAGCACATCACTTTTTTATATATTTATTGTCTGATTTTAATGCTTGTATACTGCCCAGATTCACTTTGTGTGAGATGGGCATCCATGTATATGTATTTTCTTCCTATCAATCATGTCTAATTCTCAGAGTCAGCCTGGATTTTCTTGACAATGTTTTTTTTTTTTAGAAGTGCTTTATCACTGCCTCCTTCCTAGGCTAAGAGATTGACTGACCTAAGGTCACCCAGCTGGTTTTGTGCCTAAAATGAAGAAAAATATGAATGTAGAAATAAAGAGAAAATAAATATATAAAGAATTAACTTCTTTATTTGTCACAACAAATATAAACAATTTTAACAACTTAGCACCTACTCTTAAAGTCTAACACATAACCTCTTTTTCCCACATCCCATATCTTATCTGTAAACAAATCTATACATCCTAATTTTTCAATCCTGATGTCAGCAAAAGTCCATTAACAATGATAACAATATATCTATTTTAAACTTGATCAAATAAACCTTCCTTTTACTTCTAACAATCTTGATGTTACTGTGTTTCTCCAACAATACGGCCTCCACCAATAGGAAGGCCCAGCATGATTTCTAGGCATGAAGTGAAATTAAGCCCCGCCCCCTAATTTAGGCCTATAAAACTGATGCGTTTTCCCCGCCATTTCTTCACATTCGTCTCGTTGTAGAACTACACGAAGGTGAAGAGAAATGGGGGAAAGGGGCGTGGGGTGTCGATATGGTTGGGTGTGGGAGAAAGTTGCCTTTAGGAGTGCCCTGCAGGTAGCCTAGGCTAAGAATACCCCCTACATAGCGATAGAAGATCTCATTGAAGGCAGAGTCACTAGCCATCGATCGGCTATGTAGAGCGGCCTCACGAGCCGAGTCACACACATCCCTCGCTGCGAGGGCGTCTATTTGCCATCAAAAAGCTTAGCTCCCTTAGACGTAACCACAATCCCACTGCTTTGGGGCGATTGCATGGCATGCACCACGTCCCCTTTTCTTTTTAGGGCAGTCTCCTTTCCGGCGATTGGAAGCATCCCCAAGTGTGTCAAGAGCAACTTTCGATCGGCGGAGAAGCGGCCTCGCGGTGAGGGGAGTGAGTTGAATTGTGTGTCTGCGCTCATCCCCAGCCGCTCTTAGCGGCCGATCGAAGTGACTTGTTGACCCACACTTTTGGGGAGCTCCAATCACCGAAAGTAGACTTGCCCTAAAGCGCAAGGGGTACTGGGAGCCCCGCATCACCCTGAAGCAGCTTGAGGGACTGTTTATCTCAAGGGAAGCTTTCGAATCGGCAGATAGATGAGCTTGCAGTGGGGGGGTGTGTGTGTGTGTGTGTGCTCTTTCCCAGGCTGCTTTACTGGCCAATCAAAGTTGGCTGGTTGAACCGCACTTGGGAAGCTCCAATCGCCGAAAAGAGGACTTCCTAAGTCCTCTTGGTGGGTGCTATTTGGTGGGGGAAGGAAATTAAGTCACCCCCGAAAAGACGGCCTAGCCATTTTTTCGGGGGTCAAAAAAAAATAAGGCCCGGCCTTATTATGTGAGAAACACAGTAGTTCCTTCAAATAATGTAGAACTTGATTTCTTTTTCTTTAAATTATTCTTTAATTTCTTTTTTCTCTAGCTTTAACAAGTTATTTTAAAAAAAAAACCCAACACAGAAAAATTATCCTGGTCACTCCTCTGGCTTGTTATTTATATGTCCCTTTTAAATATTAAGATATTAGCTATTTTAATGCTTCCACTTCATTCTTGTGGCCTATAATTTTTAAATGTAGCTTCAAATTAGCCTCAATCTTGTCAAGTAAAACTTATTTCTTTTCCAGCTTTTAAACTTACAGTAGTTTAAAAGGCAAAGATTGTTCTTTAAACTCATATTTAAAGCTTCTTTTCTTACAGATTGAATGAAACTCAAGTTTTTGATATTTGAAAAATAATTTTAAAAAACTTTTAAACAATTTTAAAACAATTTTAAAAAACTAATTCCAAAATTGATTAAGAAATGAGGCTCAAATCGATGTTATGTTCGTATAGGCTACATTATGATTGGGAACCTAATTGAAATCCTTCAATTCCCAGATGCTGGGCTCACTAGCTGATCACAAAAATTTCAGTTCTTGTAGTCTATTAATGAGAAGCAGATGACTAGAATACATATGGACAATCTTCCCTTTCTCCAGAGAGATTTTACCAGCCAAAATCCAAACTCTGGCTACCAATCTCTGCATAATGCTATCCCTGCTCCTTCAGTGACATTCAGCTCACCATGTCCACATGGAAGTCAGATAACATTCTGCTAATTGTTAACATTCCATTTCTGTGTAAGAAGTTGGAAAATCTGGAAAGGCTTAACTTCAGACTTTCCCAGGTGAAGCTGTTTAATTTTTTTTCCCAACCAGCCAAACTTCAGAGCAGAGCTTGATGAATAGCAATTGACTAGAATTAGACTAGGAAGCTTGTGTATTTCCTGGGGGTCAAAAAATCAAGATAATGGCTAGAAATTGCCATATCATAACCACCAGATTTAGCCCAAAACATTCAGAGCTTCCATTTTCCAATAATTGCCATTAATAAGTCACCTTCCAACATTGCAGTTATAAAATCACCATATAGCACTCTGAAAAACAGTTTTCATATTCATTACAAATTTCAACTCAAAATACAAATACCAAATAATGTGATTATAATATTTCAATCATTCCTTTTGCATTTCCCTAAAAATGAGTTTCAGTTGGAAGAATTTATGAAAAGCAATTCCTAATAAACATCTGGAAAACTGCAGATATTTCAAGGTTTTTCTGCTCTGTTGGGCTACTGGTGACAATGACCCTGGGTAGTTCAAGTAGCACAGAATGTTGCTGTCTATTTTTTAAAATCAGTAATAGTAATTTGTTTGGAATGCGCCCATCTTAAAACAACTATCCTGAGTGCCCATTTGCTTCAGGGTGATGCTTAAGTGGTCTGCTATTTGTGGTGGATCCAGTTGCTCCTCAAATAGAAGCTAGTTTTACAAGAATGAAGTGTAACACATTCTGTAACACTTCTGCCCAAACAGCTCTCTCTCTTTCATACAATTATATAATTTCACTGAATAATTTGGTATGCCTTGAATGACTCCCTTCTCTCATTTCCATGACTGATGGAGATTTTACTGCTTCAATATATTACAGAACAGCCTTCCCTAAGCCCCGCTTTGAGACTGGTTTGATGATCATAACGGTAACCTTAGCATTCTAGCACTTCTACAGTAGTCTCTATTATGTACCAAAATGTAAAAAGTACACCCCAAAGTATAAATAAAGTGTCTTGGTCTGTTCTGGTCTGTAATCTCAAAGCTCCAAATGAGTGAGTGAAACAATTCTGCCTGAAAGCTGAACAGACAGTTGGGTAATGAAAGGGAAAATTAACCAATCCATAGAAAGGGGGTAGTTTAATAGTATGGAGTGTTTATATATATATATTTACAGTGTTTTGTTCATGGTTCATTGTGCATCTTGGCCATCATTGCTTTTTGCTGTACTTTGTAACAAACTAGAAGGGCCCAGAAGAGTATAAGTATCAGCATCATGACAGGACTAAACATTATTACATTATTATTATTATTTTATGACCCTGTAATCCATGGCTCAGGGGCTAAGATGCTGAACTTGTTGATCAGAAAGGTCAGCAGTTCGGTAGTTCGAATCCCTAGCACCACATAATGGAGTGAGCTCCCGTTACCTTTCTCAGCTTCTGCCAATGTAGCAGTTCGAAAGCATGTAAAAATGCAAGTAGAAAAATAGGGACCACTTTGGTGGGAAGGTTCTGTGCGCCTTTGGCATTTAGTCATGCTGGCCACATGACCACGGAGACATTTTCGGACAGTGCTGGCTCTTTGGCTTTGTAATAGAGATGAGTACTGCCCCCTAGAGCCAGAAACAACTAGCACATAAGTGCAAAGGGGACCTTTACCTTTAATCCTTTAATTCAGGATAGAGTCTGGGTGACTGAACAGAGCTGAGCATGTATTGGTCGGATGCCCCTCCTGATATCTATGTAGAGTTTGCAGCAGATATTTTCTCTTTGCCCTATGAGAGAGAAGCATCTACCACTACCTAGGATTGAACTCTCAACCTTCTGTATGGAAAGTGAACATCTTCACCACTCATAATGACATTATTAAAAATATAAGCAAAATGCCATGCTTAATATCTTTATTAACTCATGTTTTCATATCTTCTGTTTGCTTTTTTTCTGTTGTTTTAGTCAAGAGATTGCCCTGTGCTTTACATCTCATTTATTAGTCATCACTTTAAGGAATTTAAAAATATCAGGATGTACAAACTCAAACAATAGTAGACAAAGCTGATTTTGAAGTCGGATAACATTATTAAAAAGATCAGGAAAAAGATCTGTGATGTTATAATAAACACTCAGCTAATATTAGTAACAATGTGCATTCACACAAACACACACATGTGCAAACTCACATATGCTTTATCATTATCTTATAATTAGAAAGGCCTAGTCTCATAATTTAATTAAATTAAACTGTAATGTGGTATGTGTGAACAGATAATATAGAGAGCCCCTTTCCTCAACTCTGATAATATCTATAACACATATATGTTAATCAAATGTATCGATTAACACCTAGGAAACATGTTGCATTGCTAACAATTCTAGAATTTGAAATCTATATAGCTGAAAAAGCTACTCTATGGTCTTTCCTAAATTCCATTTGGTGGTGAATGGTAGCAATAACCATAATAACATATTTGTCATATTTTGGAGTTTTTTTGGACTTTTTTTCATTCTGTGAGAAGAATTGAAGAGATGGAACGTTCCTGAGAGTCTTGGCACCTGGAAAAGAAATTCTCAGATGCACCTTTCAATTACACATTTAATTTAATGGCAATAAACTATTGACAGCTAGTCAGTCTCAGGGTTTTGCACCATGGAAGCCTACCAGTTGTTAAAATGTTTTAAGGGAAAAAAGCTTCAACTGTGGAAACGAGGCTGTGGGCTCCCTTGCAAACAAAGAAGTATTGCAAAACAGTTACCAAGACTAAGAGCAGGTGGAAGGGGATGACCTGCTGACCAATTTTAGCCAAGCAAATTGCTATTCCTGACCATATCTCTTCAGCCCTCCTCTTTTATGTGCCATGGATTATCCAGGGAACAGATTTTGTTACATTTTCCAGGGGAAACACTGCTTTATAACACAACATTTGGACCAGCTTCTGCCTACCTAACAGCTGACTACCTGAAAAATGGATGCTACATGGTGAACAATCTCTTCTCTGGGTTGTATTCATGAGTTGGATAGTGGACCATGCAGATGAGCCCTGAGAACCAAAAGGGGGGTTTTGACACACCTAGAGGAACTAAAGTTTGTAGAGGTTAAGAAACCACTCACTGAGAATTACTGATGTTCAGTAATGAATGGAACTATGGAATATCAACTGAAAAACATTTGTAATGAATCATAATTGTGCTTTGTATTTCAAAGAGAGAATGAAAGATATTTTGTTACTGTTGAATAATAAAGTAAGTGATTGGCAAGAACAGAAGGGAGAGTACATGAAGCATATTTGATAGTATAAGAGAGAAAAGGGAAAGGGAATAGGCTAAGTGGGAAAGAGTTTAAGGGATTATAATTCTCATTTGCATTCACCTCTGATTTACTGAGAATGCACCATTTTCACTCTTTTTCAAATTTTTTTCACTCTTTTTCATATCTCTCACTCTATTGAGAGATATGCCAAAAAAAAACACCATTTCAGGAAGAGATCCAGCTATTCAGTGATGATTCAGCAAACTTTTGAGTTCATACTCCAAAGTTAAAACAATTTGGAAACACCATGGAATGCTCCCAGTTCAAATCATATTGAAAGAATTGCAGGAATGGAATTGGGTCATCTGGAGTGTTTAATTCTTGGAACATTTAGTCTGGGAAATCCCTATCATGATAAAAAATAATTTCTATATTGCCCAAATTTGAAATACATGTGTAGTCAGAACAAAACCGTAGTTTAGGATAAATCAGGATAGCTGAAAATTATTGTTCATATGGACACTGAGTGTCTCTGATTCACCATGTCTCAATTCAAAACATTCTCTGAAATTTCAGCCCAACTGGACATTGGAAAGCTCCATTCTGTTGCAAATCATTCCATTCCATTGTAAGAACCATTGTGAGGATACCTTGATGGAGAGGGGGACTACTGTATTCAGTCATCAACTGTCTTGTTCTAAACTTTGGACAATCCTTGGGATCAGAGAATTAATGACACCCTGGTCAATTCAAAGGGATGGATTCTTTCTTTTCCTAATTGGCGACAACTGAAGACATCAAAGAAAAATAAGAATGCCTTTGAGGCAACATTTTGGAGATTACAGTCCATTAAAGGAGACACCAGGACTGGTGAGTACTTGGAGGAACATCAAAATGGTCATTTGGAAAGGAATATCACCACTGTTAACTTATTCTCCCTCTCAAAACATGTTTGCATATTTCTCAATGTCAAGCTTGATTTTATCTGTAGCAATCTTCTAAATAACTATGCTGAGATGTGCACTGCAGGAACAGAGGGAGATGTTTTGGGCATCCTAGAGAGACACCCAGAATAAAATACTTCACAGTCTTGAACTGGACAGGGAAGGGGGCAAGAGATTCAATGTAGCCACACCCTGGAATCTCTCAGGATATATGTAGTAGGTTAGAAGATTATACCTTTATTTTGGCAAGGTTCTGTCCACTACATGTAAGCAAATAGAGGATTGGACTCAATTGGATTTTGCCGTGTCATCTCTGGTGCTGGTCCTGATAATAACTGGCCAACAAACTCGAAGGGAGGAAATACAGAGGAATCTGATTCCAATAATTTTCTCAGGAGTGTGTTTTTTTAAACACTCAAAGAAAGAATGGGATTCCATTTTCCCAAAATAAATAATGGAACAGTGAACTGATAATGATTTCCCTTGGACTAACCTGAGGTGTGAGAGATATGGGCTATTTCCTGAGCCTTGGACTATGACTTTGAAGTGAGTCAGGTAGCTATCCATAGACCTAATGTGTGTATATATCAGAATATTCACATGTCTCCATTTGCATTATGCAAGAATAAATATGTACTGATTATACTCAACAAATTCTTAAAGAAAGCAGGAAATGTCACAGGTGTAAGCTTGATTTATTCCAGGTCTTATATTTCGGGTTGTCTGCCTCATTCTATCATTTCAGAGATAGTCTAGCATTGCTATAGACCCATATTTTAACTCCTCTGTATTTGGCTTGGTCTAAACTAAAATCTGGCTCCTGATTTAAGATATCCCATTCATATTTTTGAAGAAAATACATTCACAAATTACATGTTAATGTGTTTTAATTTTCAGGACTGCATTGAACTGTTTATATACAATAAATCTCAACTTCTTGTTCTGATAATTGCTATTATAATTTTAACCTTAGAGAAGCCCCAACCATTCTTAGAGAGAGACTTACAAATAGTATTTATAGTCAGACAGTCAAAGGCTACCAACAGGAGCAAAGCTTTTCTGTGTCAAACAGACAAATCATTACAAAGGGAAAGCAGATTGGTATGTCAGTTAAACAGTACGAAGATAAACGAGAAACAGTTACTTTATCTGTTTCAAATGTTTGGACAACAAGTGAATACAACAATGCAGACAGAAAAAAAAAAAGAATTGCTACTGCTGAAATCAAGAAAACCCAAGATAAATGTAAGATTGAATAAAGAGAGAAAAACTAGTAAAAGGTAATTTGTTCTCTTGGCAATCAACCATTTCTCTCGGCCAGACATGCACGCACATACAAGTCTGTGTGTGTGCACTCCTTTATTGATTTCTTCTTTTCAATAAGTAAGAAATGGCAATTATTCAGGGGAAAAAAATCACAAGAGGCAAATGTTTGAAAGCTTCTCTTTGTTCCAATAGTCATTTGCTATGTTGATGTGGCTGTAATATTCCATTCTTTAGCATTTCCACCAATCATTCAGAAGAAAGATAGTAAAACTCTTTTGTAGGTGATACAGTTGCCATGGTAATCATTAAAAGGGTTGTCTTTGAAGGAGCTTGAAACTCTTGAAGGATTCAGAATGCTTAATTAAAAAAGAGCATTCAGAAATACAGAGAAACAGGAGAAACAGGCAAAGAAGTTTGGAAGCCACTCTGCAATCTTTGTAGGAGAACATGGCTGCTGCAAATGCCACGACATCTGCTAAAGAAAAGGACAGAACACATTATGCTGTTCTTGTTCCTGGCAATCCAGATGAAATCAAATTATGTTACTTTTCCAGCTCAAGACCTTTAAACAGCCATCCATGACTGATTTCCTGTNTTTTTTTTTGGCTTTACATTTTCCCTCCATGTTGATGGCTAGTATGTTTAGCTTCGACTATTTCAATCATGGTTTGGTGTGTGGCAGTCTGAGTGGATGAGGGCAAGGCAGACCGTGAAAAACATTGTCAATGTCCTCAGGTATGACTTTGACTTTTATGAGAATTGAATGGAGGTTAGAAACTTGGACTGTTGTCTTCAGAGTTTTTAAGCAAAGGAAGCAACTTCAAAAAACATAGTTCTATCTCTGTCATGCATAAGTAAAAGGTACCTCAGAATTGTACATATGTTGCACAGCTATTATTTGCTTCATTTTTAGGATTGTCTAACTATCAAGAAACTCAAGTCAGCTATAATACTATCTAACTATGAAAGAACAAAATCAAGGACTCCAACAAAACTTTAAACACCCATGACAATAGATTCACAAATTGCCTCAATTCAAGTACTACTAGAAGTGTAAGGTCTTCAAAACCTTCTGAATGACAGCAAAGTCAGTGCCATACGGACCTACCAGGGAACTTCCAGAGGACTGGAAAAGAGCTGATGTGGTTCCTATCTTCAAAAAAGGAAAAAGAACAGACCCAGGAAACTATAGACCAATCAGCCTAACATCAATATCTGGGAAGTTACTGGAAAAGATAATAAAAAAATAGATCTGCCAACATCTAGAAACAAGTAAAGTAATAACTAGCAGTCAGCATGGGTTTGTTAAAAATAAATCATGTCAAACCAATCTTATTTCATTCTTCAACATAGTGACTAAATTAAGTAGACCAGCAAAATACTGTTGACGTAATATATTTAGATTTCAGCAAGGCATTTGACAAATAGACCACAACCTACTTCTTAGAAAGCTAGAAAAAGTGGAATAGATAGCACCACCAATAAGATGGACTCACAACTGGCTGAAAACCATACTCAATGAGTAGTCCTTAATGGGTCCCAGTTTACATGAGGAAAGTAAAACTGTGGGATGCCACAAGTTCCGTCTTAGGCCAGTACTTTTCAATATCTTCATTAATGACTTAGATGAGGGAATAGAAGGGGAACTTACCAAATTTGCAGATGACACTAAGCTGGCAGGAATAGCTAACACCCAAGAAGATAGGCTCAAAGATCCAGATGGATCTTGACAATTAGAACACTGGGCCATATCTAATAAAATGAAATTCAATGTAGAGAAAAGTAAAGTCCCTACACTTAGACAAGAAAAACAAAAGTACCATATAGACTGGGTGAAACCAGTCTCAACAGCAGTTAACTGTTGTTACTGGATACAATCAAGATCAAGGGAAAGTACTAATACCACTCTAAAAACCTTACGAAGACTACACCTAGAGTACTGCTAAAAAGTTTTGTTCACCACATATAAAAAAGATGTTGAGACCAGAAAAATACAGAGAAAGCAACCTAGGGTGATTAGGGGACTGGAGGCTTAAAACATACCAACGAAAGGTTGCAGAACGGGCTTGGCTAGTCTAGTGAAGAGAGGGACCAGGGGAGACATGATAGTGGTCTTCCAATATTTTGAGGGGCTGCCACAGGACGTGTAGTAATATTATATCATTCTATGTTTGCAACTGTGTATCATTGCACTATGTATGTTCAGGCATTTCAACATTATCACTCACGTATAATCATGAGCTTCTGTCTCCCTCAGTGACCTTTTGCAGGACACGTACAGGACAAGGAGTTAAACATCTGTAGAAATATACTTATTCACATTGTGATTGATTGTCTAGCATGCAGCTTTGTAAAGCAGAATATCCTGATTGAATTTTAATCTTGCCGATCCTGTCTGACCTGGAATTTTGCCTTATCTGAGGTAATTAAAATCATGTGTATTCTGTCTGACCTGGGCTTGACCTAGGCTCTGAATAAACAAATCACCCCCTTTGAATGAGCATAATAAAAGAGCGTGTACCCAGACATTCTGTGCACACTCATCCCGAGGAACTTCGCTCTCCTGTTGTTTCTTTCTCCTTTCGCTCCCTATCATGAGGTGCCCAATCTAATGCGGGAGATAGCAGATACCGCAGGGAGGAAGCAGTCAAGCTACTTTCTAAAGTGCCTGTAGGCCGGACAGGGAATAATGGATGGAAACTGACAAGAGAGAGTTTAACCTGGAAATAAGGAGAAACTTTCTGACAGTAAGAACAATCAACCTTTGGAACAACTTGTCTTTGAAGTTGTTGGAGCGCCATCAGTTGAGACCTTCAAAAGAGATATGGACTGCCATTTGTCAGAAATGGTGTAGGGTCTCCCGCTTGGGCGGGGTTGGACTAGATGACCTACAAGATTCCTTCCAACTCTGATTATCTGTAAAATCTGACCTCAGAAGGAATGCTGCCTCTATAATCCATTAAGATGACATTTCTTATTAAGGAAATCTTGAGCATACCAGCTGTGTCCAATTTTGCTGGTCAGGCAGAGAACAACTGTGGAGAAAGTTTGTGCCACAAGAATTCAGGTCCAAATTGATTTCTTTGAACATTTCTAGACTCGTTTCATAACCTAAAAATCCAATAAATCTTAATATGAATGAGAATATTACACCAAATGAAACCCACAAAGCAGAACTCACAGGTCATATATGCAATATTATTTGTGGATCCTAAGGAAACCTGTAACAAAAAGAAGGGAATTAAAGTCAAAAAGGGACTGATACAAGAAGCCCCCTTTCTTCGCTTTTCATCTTTACAAGAATATGTATTAAAAGAAGGAATGTGAAAAGCTGGTGTCAGATTTCCAAGTGATGAAATCCATTTAAAAAGAAAAAAGCAAAGTCCATAACAATTTCTTTTATTTAGGAAAGTATCAAATTGGCAAGGTCCGTTGTAATTCCAGATCTGACACAACCTGAAATTACACCACATAATATTGAAAGTTAGAAACAGCCCCCAAAAGTCACATTCTCCAATAGAAGTAAATCAATGTTGCCTGGTGTCATAAATCTCCACCTTAAGGGGCCTCAGCATGGTCAGTTCTGTTCCCACAGGAAGAAGAACCATCGAGCCTAAACAACCCTATCTATCTCCTTTGGGATATTGCAAGCCTGAAACCATTCCCCCACCCCCATAGCTAGCAAAGAGAAAGAAAGAAAGAAAATGAATTTATAATAAGGCTAAATAAAATGGCTACGCATATGTCAATTTCAGGATTGACAGGGGAAAGGAAGGATCCAAAAACTAAGTTCTATCTAAATATCTGCTTTTAACAGTCCTTCCAAAAGATAAGAATAATATATGGATCCTAAACAAGAACTTCAGCAATGGTTGCAGAGTTTAATAATCATTAACATTAAACTCAATTATTTTCTGTATGTGTGACAGGGTATTTTGGCTATTTCCAGTTTTATTTTTTATTTTTTGTCCATCTAAGCTCTTTTTTTCTTCTTTCCCTCTTTTCTGTCTCATTTGAAATAGTAAAACAATGCAATTATCAAATATGTACAAGTTTGGACAAGTCCTCTGAGATTAATTGTCCAAGTTTCTGTCTGTCACTGCAAAGCAGAATAGTGCAAATTTTTGCTAGCCAATAATCACAGCTGATAACTTTGGGAAACTGAAAGCTGTAAAAGAAAGGCAATGTTAATACAGAACATAAAGCCATAGAGCTGGAAGGGACCTCTGAGATCTTATAGTCCAACCCCCTCCTCAAGGCAGAAACGTTAAACTACCCCAATCAAATGACGTCCAGTCTATTTTAGAAAATTTCTCTAGTGAGGGAGCACTTACAAGTCTAGGAGGCAAGCTATACCATTGATTAGTTGTTCTCGCTGTCAGAAAATTTATTCTTTCTTATAGGTTGGATCTCTCTTTTACAAGCTTCCATCCATTACTTCTAGTCTTGTCCTCTCATGCTTTAGAGAAGAAACTGGAGTGCTGATTTACCACCAGATTATCAAGTACTTATGAGGCAGGGGCTTGGCAGCACAAGGAAACAACAGCCAATGACTTAATAGCCAGCCATTGACACCCCAATAAACTAAAAAACCACATACAACAGGCACCATATAAATATCACACACATAATAGACCAAAGCACACAATCTATTAGAGAGAACTTTCTAGAGGGTGGGCTCCAGAATGAGTCTGAAAGCTTAGAAGACTAAACCTCTGGTCCTTGTGGCCATCCCAGATTGGATTCTGCAATATTATCCAGGGACACAGATATTTGCCTTCATTCTTTGGAGAACAAGACATCCCCATTTTCTCATTATAGCCATTCAAGTGTTAGAAGATGGTTAAGTTGGTGAACTATCTCAAAAGTGATTGTAAAAATAGCACAAACATTCAGCACATAGAAGCACATAGAAGCAATTCTGTGGCTGAATTCATTTTCACGCCTTTCTGTAGAAGCTATAGCCCTGAGAGAAGACCGTGGAGGGGAAAGGTTTGCTTAGGTCAGATGCTGAATACTTAAGAGTTATTAGAGCCTGACCTGCCTCATATCTGGTGGGAACATAATAAAAGTTAACTGCAATTTAAAACTTGGCACCTTTTCTTTTATTCAAGGATTTCAAATTCAACATTTTCAAGCTTATAGAAGGTACGTTAGAAAGCAATTCCCCTCAACCTGGCCTTCTTCTCTCTTCCTCTGTATCTCATCATGTCTTTTGTCTTAATGATTGACAATGTCAATAGAAAACATATTCCCTGTTGTTTCTCAGAGGAGTACTAGCTATTCAACCCCAGTTCTTAATTTCCATTTTAAGCACTCTGCATAGTTTGAAATTGTGCATGGATTCGGGCCATCTCTGTGTTCCAAGATCATAGAAAGAAGGACAAAAAGGAGAACTTCCAAAAGTAGATTAGAAACTCCAAGAGGCAATAAGAGCTTCAAACTGAGTATATTTGTATGGCTTTGAAGATAGAAGGGGGAGTTACACACTTTGGGTTTTTTTTCTTTGCAGCCACACAGAGAAAATAATTTCCCATTAGTTTATTATACCCACTGACACTTTGGCTGCGTGTTCACTTGAGTGGTCAAAATGAAAACATTTTTTTTTAAAGCAAGCGAATGGAGCTGCATCTATCAAATTCATTCTAGCATTTTTTTATAACAAAAAGATGACAAAAAGATTTAGGACTGGAGAAGACTGCATTTTCAGACATTTTTTCCTAACATCTACCCTCTTGTTTTGTTTGGAACATCCATGTTAAATAACATACATGAGGACATTTTTTAAACAAAAAAAATGAATAGCTAAAACATTTTTATATATTTTCATAGATGAGCTTTCATTTTCTGGACTGCCATTGACTGGGGAAGTAAAGCCTTGGTGGCATAGCAGTTAGAATGCAGTGCTGCAGGCTAACTCTGCCCACTGCAATGAGTTCTATCCTGACCAGCTCAAGGTTGAGGCAGCCTTTCGAAGTCGATAAAATGAAGATCCAGATTGTTGGGAGCAATATGCTGACTCTGTAAACCACTTAGAGAGAGCTGGAAAGCACTATCAAGTGGTCTTATAACTGCTATTGCTAATTAGCAACTCAATTAATAAATGAGCCCATTGCCCAATTACACCATTCATGTTTAAAGAGGAAACTTAGCAAGCTGCTAATAAGCAAAATACCACTCAAACAAGGATGTGGCTAACACCAGGGATGAGATTCTACCAGTTCGCACCTATTTGCTAGAACCGGTTGTTAACATTCTAAGCAGTTTGGAGAACTGGTTGTTAGAAGAAATTANGGTGTTGCTTACAGAAACTGCCTCTCCATTAACCCTTGTTACATTCTTGGCAGGTCTAGACTTCTTGTCTCAGAAACTTCTCTGGAGTTCTTTCCCCCTCCTTTGCTGGTACTTTGCTCATGTGGAGTGACCATTCAAAGTTACAATGGCACTGAAGAAAGTGACTTATGACCATTTTTCACACTTACGACTGTTGCAGCATCCCCACAGTCATGAGAGGCCAGCAAGGAGATGCGTGCCTCGATGTGAGTGATACTGAGCTGGCCACACCCAGCCAATAACATGATCACCAAGCCATGCCCACCCAGTCACATGACCACCAAGCCATGCCCACCACCTAAGCCATGCCCACAGAACCGGTTAAAAATTTGAATCCCACCCCTGACTAACACTGACCTGAAAAGAAGTGCTTCATTTTTTACCTGCCTGTATAAGACAGCTTCTTATCTCACTTGGAATTCAACCTTCTTCCAGTGAGTGTTAAAGGAACCATCAGCATAAAAACTCCAAGTCTGTAGGACAGAAGATCACTAAACTTGTCTCGACAATGTCAAATGTTCAGTTCCGATGCTTGAAGGACTATTACAGGTGATTAATTAATGTCTTGCTGTGCCACTTGTAGTAATCCTTGATATTGCTCGCTTTGTTGGTTTCATCTCCTATAACTTATTGCGTTAAGGTGGGAGTCTTGCAGAAATGACAGGAGTATAATTTTTCTGGTAGAAGGAGCTGTCTAATTCAGCTAACTGAAACTGCAGAAGAGGACATTTGGTCCTTGCTTTTAAAAAGAACCCTCTGTTTTTAGGAAGTCAAACACATTGCCTGGGGTTGTGAATAATCTGGGGCTATGAGACTTACCTCGACATTTCTAATTTCAGGTTAAAAATAAAATTAAATTAAATATTTTGTGCCAATCTCCTTTTCTCATCAGACTTCCATCTTGGCTCTTTCAGGTATCAATTTCTTTACAAAGATTTTTTTTCTTTTTTGCAACCTTGATTTAAATAGGATGCTTAGCAGAGACATGTATTTCTGGCATTTTGCTTAAAACTGTTAATATTTTCTCATTTATTTGTACCCAGTGGCGCTTTCTATGGTGACAAGTCCTTTTCAGAAGTGAGGTATTGGATTTAAATATGGTATTAACAATGTAACATCATTTAGGTATATTTGTTACCTATTTGTTTACTATTCTCAAGTATTTCCTGTATTTATGGATCTTCTGATGGAATACAGCCAGGGGTGGGATTCTACCTGTCGGACCGGTTCTATAGAACCGGTTGTTATGATTCTGCCCAGTTTGGAGAACCAGCAAATTCCACCACTGGCTGGCCCCTCCCCTCCCCGCCCACTCACTCTTTACCTGGCAAAACTTGCTTGCTAAGTTGCTATTTTTCCCTTTTTTCCCCCGACCATCAGCTGTTCTGCTGTGCCAGGAGACTCAATTAACTAGAAAGCAAGAAATCATTGGATTTCTTGTTTTCTAGCTAATCTAAAAGCAGACTTGAACCTTCCTTAGGACTGAAGCTTAAATTTTTCAGTGCAGACAAAGGTAGCAGATGGCAGAATAGTACCTCTCCAAGTGAATCTGTGATTCTGTGAGCAATTCATACTGCCTGCTTTGCCTGATTGTGAGTAAAAGTTGCTCTTTTTTATTAAAAAATTCAATATTTACATACATGGTGTGTTGTGAGTTAATTTTGTGAGTTTGCTTGCAAGCAAATTTTATGTGACAGACTCAGGTAGCAGATGGTAGAAAGATAGATCTCTAAGTGAATCTGTGATTCTATAAGCAACTCAATCTGCCTGCCTCCTTTGCCTGATTTGGGTAAAAGTTGCTCTTTTTTAATAAAAAAAAATTCAATATTTACATAAATATTTATAATATTCACATACAAGCCACACCCAGCCAGTCACATGACCACCAAGCCACACCCAGTCAGCAAGCCATATCCAGACAGTCACATGATCACCAAGCCACACCCACAAATTAGGCCACACCCACAGAACCGGTGTTTAAGAAATTTGAATCCTACCCCTGAAAACAACCATAAGAGTATAAAATAGTAAACAAGCATTCTCAGCAGATGTGAACATGGACAAGGATTTTCCTCAAATGTACAGCTTAAGAAATTTAGGGCTTCTTCCCCATTCTCTGTCAAGCCATATTTGGTCCTTAATTATTCCTTCCCCTACATAACCTTTCAGTAGTCTATTCCCATTTCTGTACAGGTAGTCCTCAACTCACAACAATTCATTTAATAATTGTTCAAAGTTACAAGGGCACTCAAAAAATTGACTTGTGATCATTTTTTGCACTTGTGACTATTGTAGCATCCTAGTCATGTGAGTTACACTCAGATGCTTGACAACTGGTTCATATTTATAATGGTTGCAGTGTCCTGGGGTCATGTGATCACCTTTTATGTCCTTCTGACAAGCAAAGTCAATGGTCAATGCCAATATCAATGTTGTTAAGATTCACTTAACGTTACTAATTTAACAACTGCAGGGATTCACTTAACAAATGTGGCCCAAAAAATTGTAAAATGGATCAAAACTCACCCAACAAATTTCTCACTTAGCAACATATTTTTTGGTCTCAAATGTGGTCATAGGTCAAGGATTACCTATATTTAAGTAGGAACTCAAACTCCAAATTTCTGTAATTTCCTGTTCTTCTCTTTCCTTCTCAATTGTGCTTTCCTTTGTATTGCAAGAAGCTTGGTTGTATTTTAATGTAAACTCTCAGGAATACTTCAGCAATTTTATATATTCTAGAAACTATAAGCATAAAGGAAAGATTATAGCTGTAATGGTGAAACATGATTATACTTCTTGAAATAATGTGAATAAAGTGGACACATGATTTAATTATATCAACATTCAGAGATTGTTTGATTAACATTGACTGGCATTGGCCTCAGAACAGACAAAATGTTCTTTATTTTATTAAATTTGGAGAATAAAATTTCTATTTGAAATAATAGACTTGATTATTTGGAAGCTTGCTCCATTTAACTGATTTCAGAGAAGATATGTTTAAGAGGTTATCATAGTTCAATAGTCTATCCATAGTTATGCCAAACCAATCTTATTTCATTCTTCAACACAGTGACATAATATACTTAGATTTCAGCAAGGCATTCGACAAACCTATTTCTTGGTAAAGCCCCTTTCACACAGCACCAACGGATGGAAAGAGGATGTAAAACGGAGAGAAACACTTGCCATCCATTGGTTAATGCGATGCATCCATTCTGTACTCACTGCGCCCGTTTTTCATCCTCTCTACCCATCCAGCATCCATCTACTGACATTTCATCCGCTCAAAAATTTTGAGCTGCAAAAAACTTTTTGAGGGAAAATGTATCCAACGTGTCCGTTCATACAATCCGCTACGCATACAGGAACATCCGTTATACATCCGTCGTCATCCGATCAACGCATCCACTCTATCCCTAGGCATCTGCTAGCGTATCCGCTGCGCATCCGCGCAACTCGCATCCGCTCCAGCGGAAAACGGACACAGGGAGGAAGTGAAACGGATGCGGAACGGGACACGCAACGTTAGTAAGCACGGACGTAGAAAGGAGGAAAAGTGGATGCAGCTCGCATACAAAGCATTAAAACGGAAAAAACGTTCGTGTAGAGGATGTATCTCAGATATTTAAGGATGTCTGCAGGAATGTCTAGAGGATGCAAAAGGACACCTAGCGAAACCTATATTTCCTATAAAAAGGGGGAGAAATCACTGGATCTCACTTTCAGTCCAGCAGCCCTGCGGTGCAGACCTCTTCAGCCTTCATCTGGCTCTTGCTCTTCCACAGCATCCAGTCATCTCCACCATGGATCGTCACACACTCCCTTTTGGTAGCCACCATCATTCTATCACAACAGTGCAAAGCCTCTACAGGCTCTTTCACCTGTTCCTTTATGAAGAAAAGGAGGTGGCCAAGAAGTGTCTGTGTCCGAAGATGGATTGCGAGAAGAGCCAGAGTACAGACTGTATAACAAGCTGATGGTGGAGCTGAGGAATGAAGACTTTCTCAATGCCATTCCAGAACATCAGTGAGGATGCTGCCAGCGCTGTTGAAGAAGTTGTGGAGCAGCTGAGACCCAGGTTGACCAAGGCAACCACCAACTCCCAGCCCAGCCTGGACCCTAGGCATGAAGGTGGCATTGACTCTGTGCCACCCTGGCCTCTGGGACCACCTACAGGAGCATGCAGTACGCCTGGAGGGGCCACACAACACCATCAGCATTGTGGTCAGAGAAGTGGTGCAAGGCCATCATCGAAGAATACCTGGAGGAGCTCCTCCAGTGCCCTCCACTGCAGAAAGGCTGGAAGAAAGATTGCAGATGCAGTGGTATCAGAAGTGGAACTTCCCCCACACCGTTTGGAGCCATAGATGGCAAGCACGTGGCCTGCAAAGCTCCAGCCAAGTCAGGGTCCACTTATCACAACTACAAGGGCTTCTTTAGCATCATCCTCTTCGCCATGGTCGATGCTGAGTACAAGTTCATGTACATCAATGAGGAATTGTACAGTAGTATAATTCAAGATGGAAATCCATATCAGTGCAGCTTTGAGAAAGCTTTGGCCTTATCAAAAGAAATAGCATAATCTTGTAACCAAATTTATAAACTTGTAAAGAGACTGAATTTATTTAAAAAAGAAAGAAAAATTGCACATAAATATGAAAAAAGGAGAGGAGCCACTCTGCAGTAGTAAAGAAGCTATCTACCTTAAAAGGAACTGTTTCATATTAAAGAAGGAAGTCATTCTTTTAATTTATTTCACTGTTCATTTTATAATGAAAAACAGCAGTAAATCATAATTCTAATGATCCCGATGAGAGATGAATTTGGAAAAGAGATCTACAATCAAGGGCAAGGCAATGGAGCCTTGGGGAGTAATGGGAAATATAACACCGTGAAAGAATAACAAGGTATACTTAGATGGATCTTTACATATATATTTAAATTTAAATACTGATGAGTGAACAGAGATTTTTTTGTTGGAATGTAGGCATTCCAATAAGAAATTAATATGATTCAGTTGCAGTCAAGGACTGCTCCTGCAACATTGCTGATCCACATTTCTTGATTTAGCACCTGCATCAAAGCAGGTGAAAGAATACCTTCCAAAGCTGGGAAAGCTGTGCAATTAAAGCAGAAGAAGGAAATTTCTCCAGAGCCAGAGCTCAACCTTCTTGCATTCCTCCAACCAGCTGTTCAGCAGACTAGAGAAACCAGGTGGTTAAGCAAGGGAGCTGGTTCTCCCATTTTTCCATGCTGCTTCCCTAGCTCACATCATTGCTCTTTCAAACCAAGCTGCCAAACAGCTGAATGGCATGCTGAGTGGAATTGTAGAGCAAAGTGAGAGAACCAGCTGTCTTTTACAACTTAGTTGGCTGACATGTTCTGTTTTCTCATTTTAATGCATGGACTACTCAGCAACTCTTTAAAGGGTTGTGGAGAACTGCTGGGTTCAAGAGCTGATAGATGAATTCAACTTTTCCCATTGGTGGGTGGGAGGAATGTCCATAGAAAAAAGTGAGACTCAAGGAATGGGACATTCCAAAAGCATCTTGAGGTAGCCAGTCAGTGGTAGCACAGATGATGCTACCAAATTTGGTTGATGAAATAGTTGCAAGAAAACAGCCAAGCTCAGAGAGCACCACGGAGCCCTCATTTCAATCCTATGCTACAAATAGTCTCCTTTGGTGTCAAACTCACGGCCTGTGGGCTGGATGCATCATGCGTTGGTCACACCCAGGCCTGGTTTAGCAAAGGGGAAAAAAGTCCTGATACATCACATGACTCCACTGTGATGATGTCAGTTTGACACCCCTGCACTAAGCTATTCTCAACTCTTATGAGCCTCTTCCTGCTCGCTCCATCAATAGTTGGTAAAATAAGTTAGATTTCACACATTTTCAAACTGTGATGGGTTTTCCCCCCCAGCCTGAGTGGGAAATCCCTACTTTAACACTGGAATGATCAATCAATCAATCAATCAGAATAAAGCTGGAAGGAGTCTTCAAATCCAACCCCCCTGCTCAAGCAGTAGTTCATATAATGTTTCAGATAGGAGGTAGTCAGTGGTGGGATTCTACCAGTTTCTCTATCGGTTCAGTGATCGCACACTTCACACATGCACGTGCAGATTTCTAAACACCATATGAGGCTCTGCCACGCCAATCAGCTGAGAGGATAAAGAAGAGAAAAGCACAGGGGCGGATGGGAAGACCGATCCTGTGCTTTTCTCTTCTTTTTCCTCTCAGTTGATCGTTGGAGCTTTTTTTTACTACTGGTTTGGCTGATCTAGACTGAACCAGTAGCATTTCACCACTGGACGTAGTTTTTTCTTTAAAATCTCCAGTGATGAAGCACCTACAACTTCTGAGAGGAGATCAGTCTGTCTCTCTTAAGGAAACACAGCACAATAAAGAGGTTGCTATCATATTGCAGTCAGATGCTAATAAGCAAAAGTAATTGAAAAAAATATGTTTCTCCTTGTCTCCTCCTCCTCTCCCAGGTGATTTTAAGCCAATCTGGACAAGTTGGTAACAAGGGCTGGAAATCCATTTGTTCTGAATTTTCTTCAGTAAGTTTCTGCAAAAAGTATCAAATGTGCTATTGAGAAGATAAACAAAATGTTAGCCTCTCTCCCTATGCACATATAACACCACTGCTCTGTGAACTGTGCTAGTTCTCAGTAGGTTCTGGGGGTGATTCAAGGTGCAGGTTTTCACCTACAAAGTCCTGCATGGCATAGAGTCAAGCTGCAAGAGCCATGGTGGCACAGTGGTTAGAATGCAGCATTGCAAGATACTTCTGCTGACTGCCAGCTGCCAGCTGTTCAGCAGGTCAGTTCCCACTGGCTCGAGGTTGACTCAGCCTTCCATCCTTCCGAGGTTGGATCCAGATTATTGGTGGCAATATAAAATAGAATAGAATATTTTATTGGCCAGGTGTGATTGGACACACAAGGAATTTGTCTTGGTGTAAATACTCTCAGTATACATAAAAGAAAAGATATATTCATCNAGGAATTTGTCTTGGTGTAAATACTCTCAGTATACATAAAAGAAAAGATATATTCATCAGGAGTCGAGAATCATAAGGTACGACACTTAATGATAGTCATAGGGTACTAACTCTGTAAACTGCTTAGAAAGGGCTATAAAGCACTGTGAAGTGGAATATAAGTGCTATTGCTGCTAGAAGAACTGTCTTTCTGCCATTATTTCCTTACAGAGTCATGTATATGAAAGGGGTGGCCTCTGAATTTATTAAATAAAAATAAAATAAATAAATATCTAACAAAGACCTAACAAAGGCCCTCTATTAAACAATGTTATCTTATCGGATCCAGCAGTTGTGCCTTCTCTGTGGCTTTACCTGCCTGGTGGAACAGCATCTCTTTTTGGGATGGCCCCAACCCCGTTAACCTTTCACAAGATCTAAAGATGTGGCTGTTTTCCAAAACATTCTGGCCAAGTTAGGGACACAGTATTATCTATAAATCTAAAAAAAGCAAAGGCAGCCTTGCAGGCTTTACTTCGCGAGTTGTAGCCAACTTTAAAGGGTGGTTCTCATCTCCATTTCTGTAATCCATTGAGTCAGAACTATTCAAAGATGATTCTGCAATCATGTGGCAAGCATGACATCAGACCAACAGAACAGAGAGTATGGCAAAACACAGAACGCTGTCACCTTTTCACTAAAGTGGTAGTTATTTATTTGCATTTTTACATGCTTTCGGACTGCTAGGTTAGCAGGACCTGGAGCAAGTGACAGGAGCTCTCTCTGCCACACGGTAGTAGGACTTGAACCACCAGAGCATAAATCTTCTCCAGCATCTATTAAAGCCCCTGTCACACAGCACCAACAAATGGAAAGAGGATGTAAAACGGAGAGAAACACTTGCCATCCGTTAGTTAACGCGATGCTTCCGTTCTGTACTCACT
>BHFT01042774.1:0-16066 GCA_004320025.1 Laticauda laticaudata
CTAGGGGCGCCTCTCAATTTCTTTTATTAGATTTCTTTTCCTATGCAAGCCTGTTCCATGGCTGGCCTAATGTTCCCTGGGCCTTTTCCCTTCTGGGTGACACCACTGTCCTCATGAAGTTCCCTTTCTACAGAAGTGAAGAATAAGTCAGTCTTGCAGATGAACTAGTAATCATGTCTCTTTTTTTATTGTCTTTGATCTTAATTATCAAACTCATTACAGATGGAGGGGAACATTCATTAATCAACACAATTTAGCAGTTTTGAATTATTTCTTACAAGTTTGAAATAAATAATGAGCTTCCAATTAGAAAACAATACAAATGCCACTTCACCTTTTGAAATTGAATTGGATAGCCATGGAAACATTAAGCAGTTTAGGACAGTGAATTTGGATTCTGCAGAATTCTGATTTATAACTAACTACTTTTGTATCTCTGGCAAGGTCCTCCTTTTTCTTTCTTTTTCCCCTGGCTCATTATTCTTTTTCTTATTTTAATTATCAGGCAAACTATCTCCAACCACTTTGATCCAAACTGGATTTCAGACTTTATGATTAAAGTTTTCAGTTCTTATAAAATCTAATTACCTACCTACTTTAACAAATTTTTAGCATCTGCTGCAAACCTATCACCAAACTGTCCTTGAAAAGCTGCCAAGTAGATGTCAAGATAGAAATGGTTATCAGCCAGCATGAGATGAAAGCAATCTCCTGTGCACATATTCATGTCAGAATTTGGCAGTGTAACTGGAGGAACACATCTAGGGACATGAGTGGAAAGCTTATGTCATTGATGCAGGAGAAAAGACTACAAAGTGATTCCATCACACTAAGTGAGCCTGTAGCATTCTAAAGAGACAGAAACATTTTCATCTAACATATTAGGTTCGTAACGAAACCTAATAACGAGTGGGAAAAAATCTGACAAAATGTGAAAATAAATCAAAAAGTCCAGCCTAAAATTTTTTTTTAAAGTCATCAGTCAGATCAAGTGGCTTAGGAATATGATTCTGTTTCATCTCAAATTAATTACCCAGATTTATTTTATTTTAGATTCCCCTTTAAAAGTACTCAGTATAATGTTTATGCCTCATGTTCTTCTCTCAACAGTTTTGTGAAGTAAGTTAGACTATTAGAGTGCTTTAAAAATAATTAAGGATAATATAAAATAAAATATTTGAATTCATATATTTCCCCCCCCCCCTTAACTATACTCAACAAAGCAACGTAGTCATTTTTATATTTTTTTTAAACAACTGTTACCTCCATTTTTTTAGTAAATAGCATTGACATGAATTATAATAACCTTAATAAGTTATACGCTTGCATAGCCACAGAAACCATAAACAGCAAAACAAATCATGCCCAATATTGCAACTTAGCCTGATTTAAAGCATATTTTTTTCTATTTTAAAATGCGAATAATATATGATTAGACTGTTAGGAATATAGAAACAGCCTAACAGGTAATTTGGGTTAGAAATATAATACAACACAGCGTGATAACCATTTTAATTACTTGCTCTCTTTAAGGGAATTGCAAGAGCATGCCAATTGGAATGTGGGTTCTCAAACGGCCATAAGATGCGCAAACCAGGAAACCTAGCATTTGTCTTCGTCTGCAGTCTCAGAAGAGTGAAGAGAGTGCTATCTTATTCCTTCTGTTGGGAGAAGTATTGCACCTTTGCTCAGTTTTCCTAATGACTGATATTACTGGATTAGGTAAGTCTGATACTTAACTTGCTTTTTGACCACTGCGAACTTTTGTTACTGGAATATCCCTGATTGAAAAAATTGACTGATTAAGCCTGTGAATGGGACTTTTGGACTGCTATTTGAACTTGCTTAAACCTTTCTGGAAGTAAAAAACCTACATTTACTGTGCAGTGTATCTGTGCTATCTGTGTGAAGTGTATTATTCCAACACTACTCTCTATATGTCTCCCTGTATGCACTCATTCTCCTAACGGGGAATTACCTCAACACTAACCACAAAGAGTAATTTTAAAAAAAGGCTACAGAGAACTTATCTATAAATTAGAATAGGGAAGGAGGTATGGAAAGACCTCAAGCTGAAGCTTAGGATAAACAGCTGTTTTGTAATAAAACTGCTCCTGGACTCTGTCATATCTTTGGCTCACATTCATTGATGGTCAAAGAACGTGGAAATACTGACCTTTTTTTGTAAAACAAAATACATAATAATGCACAGAAATTACTAGAGCACAGAGAGAGATATTATTCTAATGTACAAGACCTGCTGGTTTGAAATCATTACTCATTTTTCTCATTATTTTTCAGACCTTTTTGCATCTCCTATGATAATATAGTCTGGTTACAAATGCAATGTGGCTTAGTAGTTACACTTCTTTAGCAATTAACAATAACTGTATTAAAAGGACTATCTCATAGTTTAACAGCTAGTATTTTAACATATTTATCTCTACATGATCCTCTTACACTTTGAGAAAAATAATGGACTTCTATTTCAGAATATTGCCATTCAGCTGAAATTATCTTAGTCAAATGTAGATTATTATACACTCACTTCAACTATTTCAATAAGTAGTTTGATCCATTTCTATGAGTAGTGCTATTGGCACAACCAAAATGTTCTTATCTTGGTGTATAATTAAACATTAAGTGGGGAAGTAAGAAATAATTATTGCCTTTAGTATGCTTGACACTTTACAGGAAAAGGGATACAGGTCTAGACAGACGTTCTGCATGATCCAATAGGGGTTGCTTCATATCTTCATGTATGGTACACCAGATGAAAATTTAAATGTTGCAAGAAATAAAATTAACAATCCTAGGCATGAGATCTGAGTTATAATTATTTTGGGGTACTATGTCAAATTTCCCTTTTGCATGTTTAAAAACTTGTTTCCTAGCCAAGTTTCTTCTTAGTAGATGCAGAATGTCATTTTCTTTTCTAATTGGAAAATAACAAAAATTATACATGGTTGAAGCAATATTGCATATTAAAGTAGAGTTTCAGAAATTAAAAATTATCATCGCTGCTCCTATCAGCAAATGCCAGTATATTTACTTGCTAGTAGATCTATAGTCCATCTCCAGGTATAGAATCTAGCAGCTGACTCAACAGACCATTGATCAATGATTAACTGGAGAAATAGGAAAAGAACTAATACATTTACTATTTGTAGGATAATTTTCCTCAGTTGTAGTGGTCAGCCTCTTAAGCAAAACTCAGCTGGCCAATCTGCAGTTTTGTGCAAGACAGAAGTAACTTAAATATATTACCAAAATATGTAGAGGTTTCTTTTCTAAAAAAAATTCAATTACTTTAATTCATGTGTTTCAATATATTTTATATTTGTTCAACATTTTTGTCTTGTAGAATCAAAAGCCAACAATCTTCCTCCAAAGAAAGCATCTGTTATAAAAATCTGGTTCATCTTAAATATGCTTGGCATTTCCCTTGACATTATAGGAATCCCGAGAAATCTAGTTATCCTTTATACTTTCATCAGAGCCATCTGTCAGCAAAATATCATACCCAGTGAATTCATTTTTCCAAATCTGCACTTGTTAACCTCCTGGTGGATACAATCAAGGGGAAAGGGTCCAACTGACTCTTCAAAGAGTAGACCCACACCACATATAATGATTTGAACTATGCCATCATGCTCTGTATCTGTTATGTGAGCAGAGCCAGGAGTATCTTCTAACTTCCATATTTGGTTGTTTCCAGTGTCTCTATTTTGCTCCGTGTCCACTTCATATTTATGGCTAAGGCACAGCATCCTCATAAGACTTCCTTCCATCATGATTTCCCTTTTATTTATTTTTTTCACCCTACTGGTCCATTGCACCCATTTGTTTTATTCTATGCCTCACACTGGCACTAATTGTACCAAAGAAGACATCTTTGTCATATATGACTTTAGCTGTATGGTATTTCCTAGCAGTCTTTTGTACTTTGGAAATGGAGCGATGTTTTTTGCCCAAGATATGGTCTGAGGATGATGACCTTGTCTAGTGGCTACTTTTTCTTTATTTTTATCAGCATGAAGAATGGATAAAACATTTTCCCATGATACAAATGAAACATGCAGTAATGAGTTTGCTGATTCTGTACCTTCTCAGCTTTGGGCTAGACAGTATCTTCTGGATGGTCAATCTTTGCATATCTCCAGTCTCACTGAGGTTTGATGAATCATATATGGTTTATTTTAATATATTCGTGCTACTGTTCTGTTAGTCCACTCTTGATTATATTTTAAAAGCAGAAAAATTAAATAAAGCATAAAATGTGCCATTTGGAAATCAGGCATCAGCAAATCTAATCCTGTTTATTATTCTGTAGCTTCACTTTGAGATTTGTACTATTTTTCTTTTAATTAGAAGTCCTGAACAGTGACTTGGTGCATATGAATTTTTTACAGCTTTGAAATAATAATGGTAAATACAATAATGGTAAAAAACTAAACAAATTTACAAACTTGGGGATCCTATTTAAATAACATAGCAAGCATTTCTTATGTTTTAACACTACTATGTCCAATCATACTAACTGATTCTTGTCTATTTTTTTTCACTATTTGAATAAATCTCCAGTGACAACTGCAGCTTTATTAAAGGCTTAGAATATCCTGTCTCTGAAATCAAACGGCAAATTTCAAATAATAAATCACTAGTTATTTATTTCTTTAGTAAAGAATGAATACTAGAGCTAGACTATACTCTAAATTTGTTCAAAAAAATATCATGGGAAGGAACTAGTTCCGACCAGTTCTAACAATTAGTCATTTCACGTTATCCATAAGCTAGGCATTTCATATTATTTAAATATGCCAGATGCCTTCACATTAAAATTGAAATGTTTTATGGATGTGCCCTGTTGAGGTAATTCCCATTAGGAGAATGAGCGCACACAGGGAGATGTAGTGAGAGTGGTGAAGAATAACACACACACAGCACACAGCTACACTGTACAGTAAAATGTAGGTTTTTACTTTCACTAAAACAGTTAAGCAAAGTTAAACAAACAGTCCAAGTCATTCATAGTTAAAGCAGTCAGTTTTCAGTCCAGGGATAATCCAATAACAAAGTCCAGTTCAGTAACAGTTCAGTAACAGACTTATATCAAATCCAAGACTAACCATGATCAGCAACAGTCAATGCAGGAACAGCAACACCCTCAGCAACAGGACAGAACAACCCAGGCTCCATCTTATGGCCATTTGAGGAACCACACCCAATTACAATTTTAGCATTCCCTTAAAGAGACAGTATTAAAATGTCTGTCCTGGTTTATATATTTTCCAACCCAACTGTTCGGTGACTTACATTGCTAGCATNAAACACTGTAAAAAAAAAAAAGCTTATTACAACATTTTTCTTCAGTAGTGTCAATGTAGATAAACACTGAACTGTAAGAGTATTTTAAAAACTAATTTACAAATCTGAGCAGCTACAAAGTGTAGCATTTGACAGGTAGTTTTAAAATGCTTGTAAAAATGTTCCAGGAAGTAATTTTATAACTCTAGTGTTATAAAGCACTTCCATACTACTAAGGTCTCTGAGCCCCTCCTCCCTTCAGTCTCTCATAGTATGGGAGTAAATTATTATCTCATCCCATAATAACTTCACTTATGCTATTCTTGAAATTCAGGAAACATTACGAGCTATTCACTAATTTTTGTTGTTTCCTATATTTGATCAATACAGTTGTGTAAACAATGTCTGGAAATGTAACAAAATTCACTCATCTCTCATTTCTTATTAAATGTGCACATACACTCTTCTATTATCTTACCTCTATTTGTGACATCAAAATCACAGACCATACATTGTTATGTCCACCTGTTTATATTTGCATTGTGATGCTCTGACACAAGGTCTCACATTTCTTTTTTGTGTTGTGATGTATTCAAGTATATGAGATGGAGTTACTTTGGTTGAAAGACTATGATATATGTTTTCATGAAATGAAAATACAAAATATGTCAGCTATATCTGATGAATTTAAAATTGCTGATGTTTGAGGAACCACAAAAACCTTTGTTACCTACCCTAATGCCCACATTTAAGATAGAAAAGAAATGGAGAAGGGTAATACCATTTATAATCTGTATCCAAGAAGTATGTCTAAGATGATTCAGCCAGTCATAAATCATCTAACTGTTTACCTTTCTGGTGGCAATATTTCATACCCAGCATATATATGCCTTCTGGGAAGGCCTTTTGAAGGCAGCTTTTCTGGAGCTCACAAAGCAGCATGGTAGTAATGGAAACACCTGAACATCTGAGAGCTGATATCTGTGAGCCATTTATCCAAGAGTCTAATTAGCTGTGCCCTTATACACAAAGAGCTGCACTATGTGATACAGACAGGGACATACTCACCTCAGTTTGTAAATTTTTGATTTTGACATTTTGAGTAGAAAATGTTGGGACAGGACAACACATAATCTGGGAACTAAAAGTTAAATACTGAAAGTCACATTGCACTCTAGAGTCAATCACATAGGTATGCTGGGACTCTTGGTTAACTTTTTAAATGTTTCTCAATAGGAAGCTAGTTGTTTTAACTTGTTTTGTATGCCTGGCTACAAAGCAATAATGGTGGAGGTGGTTTATTTATTTTCCCAAAGTACCTTACAGCTCTGAGATTTCTCATCAGTGGGTTTTCCATCCAATTCAGATTTGACCATGCTTAATAATTTTGAGATTGCTATGGTTAACCAGGTTACCTTCTGCGACTAGTTTGTCTTGGCTGGGAATTCTGGGAATTCACGCATCTTGAAGTCATCAAGGTTGAGAAACATGACTATAGAATGAGCCCCCAAGTGGATGTATTTTAAAAAAAATCTGTTTCTGTCAAGAAATATATTGCCTACCCATCTTGTGCTGCCCATTGTAGCTCTCATTGTCTCAAAAACTGTGACCTCCAGTTACCAAAATTTCCACACCCATATGGAAATGGAACTTTGGAACTTCCATGTAGTCTCTTGCCTTCAGATAATCATAATTTGGTTCACCCATACATGGGTGAAAGTAATCTAAACTTTTGAGACTTTCCCACTGCAATCATTCTTCTCTATTTTTAATAGCTGTAAAGAATGAGAACTGTTCTAAGTTTGACTTATACTGTTCTTGAAGTGTTGTGCATTGGCACCACAAGACAGCAAAAAGGGGGCCAAGAAACCAAGGAATGAAAAATAAATTTTACTGCAAGCTTCCAACAGATCTCTCTCGTGCCATGTTTGAAGTTCAGAAAAACACAAATGGTGTTTTTCTGAACTTTTATTGACTACATTCTTTCTCTAAGGATCTTGTCAGGGAAATAATATATATTTTGAACAATTGGAATACTGTGGCATTATTACAGTGGGGAAGACCATTACAACTACCTCCAGCCAAAAAAGAATGTAAGTATTAACTTCACCTACTCACATATTATTATTGAATCATGTCACAGAAAGCCTGTATGTTTTATCAAAAGTATTACTGACAACTGAGTCATTTCCATAATAGTTAAAGATCAAATATGAAATACAGTCATACTGCAGAGGGAGATGCAGGAAAAGAACCTACTGATATAACCTTCTTTGGTTGAAGATATTGGTAATGGTCAAGGTTGCATCTTCAACTGATTTGAAAAATATTTTTCATACCTGCTGGATTTGAAAAAATTGTGAAAATAAAAACGGTATTTTATATGATATGCAAGATTACAATGCTGGCACTCTTTTAAAGCATGGGAATAACTGTATGAGTTTATTAGGATTCCTCTATTTCAAAATTTTATGAGACTGCAAACACACACAGTGCTCTTAGAAATTCTGTCTTTCTTTGAAGCTTGATTAGTTCAAAATACATCCTAACTGGAAGCTATAAACTAATTTATAGTCACTGAAGCAGAAGTATATTTCAATCTAGGAAATAACATTTAACTGTGGTCAATTTCTTACAAATGTTATTTCAGTCAATTGACAGATTCAATATTAAATTAAAATTCCCAACCAATATTGTTCAGGCCCCCTACACACTATAAAGTTTAGCAATCAATCTTACAAAATGTCTGGCTGGTGTGTGTTTGGGCCATAAACATTAATCAGTCATTTGATTATCACAATTTCTAACAACATAAGTATTCAAAATGTATTGCTCATCTTTTTGCAGAAAAAGGCTACTGCAATTCATACCTTTAGAATGAAATGTTTTTCATCCAGAAAAATTCTCTTTTTGATATGCCTCTCACAGACATTGGCCATTTCATGACAGAAAGAATGAATCCCACTACATGAAAGGATAAAGTCATAATAGTAATACACCAGAAGCCTGAGGAAATTGTGTTTTTTCTAATATCCCACTTCAAGATGGTGAAGAGTGTATTGATGTGCTCTGGAAAAGGGGCTTCATGCCATGGCATCAATATTGTGGTTCAGTTGATTTTCCTGATTTCTCATGGAAGTGCCCATTCCATTGCTCAATCCCCTTTTGGCTTGGATGGGATCCCAGTACTGTGGTTCACGGAACATGTTGATGAGCCTTCTATTATCTGTCCTCCACTGTTCTGATATTTATTCAGTATAAATCCAGATTATTCATTTAACTAAGCAGCCTTTTCCCATGGCATGTTTGGTCAAGCATGAACATTCCACATTTAAATATCTTGGTACTCATAATTCCATTCTAAACACTATTAACCATGTATAATACCTTTGACACTTGTGTTTTCTTTGTTCCCTTTGTTTCTTCTATCTTTTCTAAGTTGGATTTGATAAACTTTACCATTGTCCATGCTTAGAATTACATCCTTAATGATTGTGGGCCAAGTTTTATCATTTTTTATAATAAAATTTTATTTTTCCTAAGTAAGCTATGCTGTGGAACAGCCTTTAATATAAAAATACAAATCAATACCATTTAGAGGAGGATGTGTGTAGATATTCACTTTGATTAAATACAGTTCTCTCCACGATGAGGTCTAGCCAAAGCATCAAAGTTGCACTGCCAGCTTCTTAAAATGCTCATAAACATTATTTCTAAATGTTCTCTATTTAATTCATTAAAACTCTGTGTAATCTAAGTTTTCATTGCTTATAGTCTACTGCCTTCTAATGGTTAGAAAGAGCCTGACAGTTTTTTTTCAGACTAACACATTTTATTAAAAATATAAGCTGTCTTGAAGTTCAGGTTCATTGCAGACCTACAAAAGCATGTGCTTTTAATAAAATGTGTAAGAATTAAAAGATGCTACCAGACTTCTTCTGATTTAGACTACCATAAACTAAACTCTCCTTCTATAATAACAGTCCTTAATATGACAACTAATCTTAAAGTCATCCATAGTGGATACTCAGGGTAAGTTTTGATATTTAAATTATTAATTGCTTACAGCTTTTTTTTAAAAAAAGGAAAAGTCAGAATAATGAAACAGTCATTGCAAAGAAAGCTGATTTGGTAGAGTCCTCCATAGAAGCACCAGACTTGGGGTGGGGGGACACTCAATTGATCAAGGTAGGGTCCTCTCCCTTTGCATTTTTAGAAAAAAAATGATGACCTTTTTCTCGTGGCATACTGTTTACTAAATCAGATAAAATAAAATAATGAAACACCAGATATTACAAGAATTAACAATTTAGCAAATGTTCTACAATCTAGATATTAATTAGGTATCATCAGCATGCTAATGATACTGAATCCAAAACTGAATACACCTTCTCTTAGTGTTTCATATTAATATTGAATAAGAGAATAGAGAGACTAGAATCATATGAATGAGGCTGAAGGAACATTCTGCCCACCAGCACCATTTCAAATCAGTCTTGGAGAAAGAAAAGAACCATGGTAAAATAGTGATTCCTATCTCTAGCCCCTAGAACAAGTTCAGAAGGATATCATAGTTGATGGTATCAAAAGTCACTGGGAATTAAAAAAGCACCAATCCTGACTCCACCATATGTCATCTAACCAAAGGTATCTCAGTACTAAATCTAAGCCTGGAGCTGAACTGATCTAGCCTGGTAGTTCTAGTAGCATCTGAAAATAAGAAAGGGAAGGCAAGAAAAAATCCCAAGGGTAACATTATGCCTTTTCTTCTCTTCTCCAGATCACCTCTGGAAAATTCCACATTTTCACCCATTTTGTTAATTTTCGTGGAATTCTCATTTTCTCAAAGTTCCACAAATGAAGAAAATTAAAGACAGCAATCATTCTGAACAATTGATACCAACTATTAGCGTGCTTAAATTTTCCACACTGAAAGTTTCAAATGGCTATCACACCTTAAAAGTGGTCTCTAGATACAACTCAGAGGGAAATCATTGTTGAACTTAGAAAGAACCTATGTTGTTCTGCTACTGATTAGTCATTCTGTATGCATGCCTCATTCCTGTAGCAACTTAAAATTTTGAAAAAGCCTCCCTCCCACCCTTTTAAATAAGATCATATATCAGCACATATATATGTTTTATATCAGAACATATATCATATACATGTTCATATGTATGAACATTTTCAGACAGCCAACTGTTGACTTAACTGCTCACTGCAATACTTAAGAATTACATGGTACACATAGGAGAGAACAAGAAGGAGGAAGATAAATAAATTGACTATCTTTCATGAACTAGAAAAATCAGCATCTTTTATTGGAATTTTGGAATGCTAATTTGAAGAAAATTGCCTACTTTTAGTAACAAGAGTACCTGAGTCCTCTTTTTTGAAAGGACAGTAATTCCCTAGTTTCTGATGCTACCTATTCAGCTTACTTTTCAAATTCGAACAACTGAGGCTGCTCTTGGATGAAAATGAAATATAATTTTGCCGTCTGATATATTGGAGGCCAATGTCTCATTTGCCTGTTTTCTCTTTTCTAGCCTCCCTCTCACCCTTTTAATTAAGATAATATATATATTATTCATTGCAATCCCAGACCCAGGTCAGCTAAAATGAGAATATGCAACTCTGTATGCCAAAGTTGAAGCATTTTTGGGTTTTTTTCTCTGCTAAATTTGGGAGACAAACTGGGGAAAATGGATTGATTGATTGATTGATTGATTGATTGATTGATTGATTGATCAATTGATAGTTTTATGCAATTTAGATGGCTACCCAACTTGCAAATAGCAGCCTTAAGGAAACATTAAAAATATAAGCAATGAATCTAAAAACTGTAAAAGCAAAAATGCAGTTACACAAACACAATATATTCAGCAAACCATTTGCCCAAAATCCTGGAAAAGTACCTTTTACAGACTTATGGATGAACAAGTCTAGTTTCTAGGAATTTATGTATTTATTTCTATCCCACTGTTGTAGAGCAGCGGTAATTACTGAAGCGGGCACGGAGCTAACAGTCTAGTAACTTTATTACAACGAATAAAGGGTTAGCGCGGCTGTCGGGCTAACAGGCAGTCAGCTGGCAGAAACAGCTGATGCCATTTGACAGCTCCTTTTATAGCCGGCTGTCGAACAGCATCAACCAATGGGAGCAGTTCGCGCTCCCGCCAGAAGCGCGGACTGGAGTGAAGACTGCGGATGAATGCAACAATCCTTTCCCCTGGCAAGGAGCATGCGTAGTATTTCAAGTAGGCCAGGCGCCTGCGCAGGTGGCCAGATCGCCTTAGTCCAGGTGGAGCTGCAGCGGGGAAGAAGTCCTCCGCTTCCTGGGCCACTATTTGGAGCTGAAGGGAGTTGGAACCTCATTGTCGGGTGCATTCTGGCAGAGGGACAGGTGACGTCCAGGTAGGTCCCCTCCACTCGAAGTGCCCCAGGAGAGCCTCAGCAAGCGTCGGTGGGTCCGTGTCCATGGTGGGCAATAGGGGTCATCGATAGCCACTCTCCAGCGCCTCCTCAAGCTGGTTGATGTGCCGGCGCCAGGTACGTCGGTGCTCCACCAAAAACCCTGTAGGACTTAGAACCAGTTACTGCCACGACTTGCTGGCACCCAAAAGGGGTGGCCTGAGTAATTCTGAGCCGTATACTTGGTCATGCAGGGCAAACTTCCTGGTCTGCTTCAGACCCCAGGAGGGACTGGGGCATAATGAGGATGTAGCCGTCATCCAGGGTGGTTCTCATAAGGAGCTGAGCTTGGGACTTGTTGGTAGTAGCACCGGGGGTTGTATGTTGGCGTTAAGCAGGTACCTAGAAGCTTAGAGTGCCAGTCAATTTGGCCAAACCTCTCCAGGCCTCCTTTACAGACCTGACTGCCCTTTCAGTCATTCCTCTATTACTAGCAGGGTGAAAGTGCTGAAAGGGCGGTGCCTGTTCCCAGGTTGGCTAAAAAAACTTCAAATTCACAGGGGTAAAATTGGGCCCATTGTTGACACAACAGTGTCAAAGCGGATTGGCCAATGGGTAACGAATAGCCTAGTTGGGCCTTTGTATTGGCCTATGGTTTTAAGGGCAAGCCAAGGGACAAATCTATCCCACTTTTGAGAAGGATTTACCATTAACAGTGTAATGTTTCCCCATCGCACCACGGCCGTGCTAGATCAGATGTGCAGCTGGGGACCAAGGATCTACCAGCGTGCACGTTCTTCCCACCTGCCAGGAGTTGATGTGGGTGGAGCTGGCCTGGTAGCCTGGCATGGCTGGCAAGCACTCACCCAGCTTTTATAGACTTATGGATGAACAAGTCTAGTTTCTAGGAATTTATGTATTTATTTCTATCCCACCTTTATTATTTTTATAAATAACTCAAAACAGCAAACATAATAATACTCCTTTCTCCTCCAAAACAATTCGGTAAGGTAGATTGGGTTAAGAAAGAGTAATTGGCCCAAAGTTATCCAGCCAGCTTTCTTGTCTGTGGTGGGACATTATTCCAAAAGATACAAAAAAGATATGGTTCCTTGCATCCCTTTAGATGGCATTGTTTCATAGAGATAACCCACAGCATAACTATTATGTTGGATGTCATGGGACAAGCAGGCACAGTCAGCCAAATGATAGATAGTTGATGTGACACATGAGAACAGAACACATTTTTCAAATAGAGTGTCTTCTTTCTTGCATTTGTCTTAAAATAGCAAGTCAGCATTATAAATGCTAGCATATTGCAGAGAATCAAAGGGGAAAGGCGCTAGAGATTTCTTTGAGGATTTGTGGCTAAGTTTACCGCACTCAATCCTTCACTTCTTAAGAATCATCATTTTGCAATATTGTCCTGATATTTCAAATTGGACTGTTGCTGATTTAGCTTGCCTAATAAATTCATGGCAGACAGAGCAATGCTATCGTAATAAATTCTGAAGTACAGGAGCTCATTTCAACAAACCTTATAAAACATCAGTTGTTCTGATCCATTACACACATATATTATAACGTCTGTCTAACTTTGGGGAAGATGTCTAGAAAAAGGCAGGTCAGAGATTACTGCCTGAATTTAACTGATTTCATGAAGATGACAAATAGGGATATTATCACAGAATTATGCTATTTTGTGTCCTTTCTCCACTACGTCACTGGAGTTTAAATTTAACATTTATTTGTATTTTTCTCACTTAGTCATTCTGCAGTGATTCATCTGGTTTTTGTTCAATTCATAATACCAAGTCAATAGATCAAACCAATTAAGTTCAGATTATAATGTTGTTTATTTACAATCTCAACACACACAGTATAGTGGTGGCTCAAGATATAACAAACTTTGTTAAATAGTCCATAGAGGAAAAGATATAGTGGTAGCCAAGACAGAAGAGGACTCTCTGCTACTCAACTACAAATTTCGCCAGTAGCTATGAATCAGAATCTCTTGAATAACAAATTAGAAAAACAAAAAAAGCAAAGCATCTAATTGCCATCTTCTTACCACACTTTTTCTTGCTTTTCTCAGAACAAAAATCAGTGTGATAATCAACAAACTTTAGGTCCTCTACAGTATAATGAGCAAATTATTATTGTAATCATAAATACCAAATTATGAGGAATAGGTTTGCATATAACCATTAGCCTAATTAAAAACAATTCTGTATTCTCATGATTAGAAAAATCAGTCAACTGTGGAGATTTTTAAAAATTATGCCAATGCAAATTGCTAATTGCTTCTTCTTTTTCTTCTTTTTTTAATCTGGTTAATGGATTGTAATTATAAAGTAAAAATCCAAAAAAGCTGAATTCAAAAGATTGGCTCCAAACTTCCTTAGGAAGGGAACCAGTTAAATAGAAATTGTCATCATGTGGAACATTTTAGGATATGAATGCCAAAAAGGAAAAGAGGACACTTGAGATACAGCTGACTCATAAGATAATAAATACACTGAAGGGGTGTGGTTTGGTATTAGTTTCATCTTTTATATTTTTAAGATTTTAGGTCCATCTACAAGATACTCATTATTTTAAAATATACAAGAATTCAAGAATTCTAACTACACAGTGTTGAGAGGGAGGGAGGGAGGGAGAGAGAGAAAGAGAGAGAGAGAGAGAAACAACCTTTTCAACAAATACAGCTGTAAAATTCAGTATATTCAAAAGACTGAAGATAAACAATTTGGAGGGAAAATAGGATTCAAACAAACAGTAAGCAAATTAAATGAAAGAAATACAACAAATGAAAACAACTATATAAAACAGGCACTTGAATCATTATAAAAGCCCCAGTATTACAGAACATGGGCTATAGATTCAATTACTCCCTTACTGGGCTATAAATGATTCCCTCACTTCAAGGGCACATTCTTAGCTTTCATAAAGTCTGTTTATATTTGCTCCCCAGAAAGCTGCTGGGAAAGCATTAAAGTGTGCTCTCCATAGTTTGAGAATTTATACTGTTGCAATTTTCACAAGGATGATTTTTTTGCATGTTAATTCATAATTATCTGCCATAACCAAAGAACTCAGATTTTCCCAAAGAAGCAGTGACTTTAGCCAGTGAACACTCATGTAATTCTGTACAATAATTTCCACTTTAGTCAGACTATTCTCCCTTCTTACTGCTGCATTAGTATACCTAGGGCCACTTGAAGAAGATGGAACTAGCAGAAATAGCAAAATTAACTTACTTGCTTAGAAAAATATCAATTACTACATTTATTGGTGACTGGAAATCCTTTGTGGACTTTTTATTTATTTATCATATTTATATAACTCTGAATTTATTATTTGTAATTTTGATGTTTTTAGTAAAATAAATGTACTTTTAATTGCTGTTAAATGTACTTTTAATTGCTGCATTAGTACACATGGGGCCACTTGAAAGACATTTTGTATTGACTCAAATGAACTCCAAACAAAAGTTATATGCAAATCTTCACCAAATATAAGTTTAACTCTGCTGGAATATGCTGTGGAAAAATTTACAAAGAATTTTAAAAACTAAGGATCTTCTAAAACCATATTTTTTTAATTGGGATTAATGAACAACTAGAAAAAGCCGTGGAAGATTATTTTTATATACTATCACTGCAGTGACACAACAAAATGCAAAAATAAAATAAAAATGGAAAGACTCTGTAATACCCACAATGGAGACTGATTGGTGAAGAAGATGGAACTAACAGAAATAGCAAAATTAATTTACTTGCTTAGAAAAATATCAATTACTACATTTATTGGTGACTGGAAATCCTTTGTTGAATTTTTATTTATTTATCATATTTATATAACTCTGAATTTATTATTTGTAATTTTGATGTTTTTAGTAAAATAAATATACTTTTAATTGCTGTTAAAAAAGACTATTAAGCCATTTCTTTATCATTCTTTCTTTTATTTTTATCCTTCTGTTCTATTACCTTTGCTGTATTGCTATGACTTTTCTCTATTTTATCTTTAATTTAAAATTTGCATTGTTTTTACACAGTGGAAAAACTTATTTAATCTATATTGGAAAAATTGAATGACTATATGGATGTCTGATTTTGTATTACATAATTTGGATGTGTCCCAATCTTGATAGAACTATGAAAAACTACAGCCAAATAGTTAAAAGTTTTAATTTGTGTTATTGTCAAATTATTTAACTTCATAACTTGATAGAATTATGAAAAACTATACTCAAATATTAAAGGGTAACTTGCCCTATTGTCAAACTATTTAACTTCCAAGCATGCCGTATATATATATATATATATATATATGTTTTTTT